>OZ024834.1:24461678-24744178 GCA_964016985.1 Anodontia alba
TCAGTTTTTTGGAGGTGAAATTTTCTATGTATTTAAATAGGCGTGTTTTCGTTATGGTTCCTTGAAAAATGACTATAGTATGAATAAAAGAAGGCAGTTACTTTGCCAGTTAAACAGGTTTATGAACACCGAAAATTCCCATTGTATTCAAAAGCTCATTGTGTCAGTAAGAAACGGGGAAATGATTCCCTGCAAAATCTTAGCAGGAATTGCTTACAGGCACAGTTGTGTCCCAGACTTACGAATTTTCCTATAACTAACTAAGTTTACAAAGTGGAGATTTGTCCAAACACGATGTGTTGCCATAAACGTTATCAGAATGTTCATTATACCAGAAGTATAGATGCATAGTTCAGAGGTGATTCAGTGAAAGCGACAGCAGGATTTGTTTACACAGTCTTCGCGCCTTTGGTATTATTAGATGAATGTTTACTGTTGTGCCAAAGATTGGACGAGTTCATCCAAAAATCCGTTTATAGATAAGCATGACTAAACATAGCATATTGGGCATTTTCGGACTTATACGTGAAGCCTTCGGCGATAGCGCCACAAGCAAAGCAAATATATAGACAAAACCCTGTAACTGCAGACGACGCAGTGTAGTGGGTACATTAACTGTCTTGAGTTCAGTTAGAGTAAAATGTCATATTGGCACTCTCTCTCTCTCTCTCTCTCTCTCTCTCTCTCTCTCTCTCTATATATATATATATATATATATATATATATATATATATATATATATATATATATATATATATATATATATATATATATATATATATATATATTACGCAAACACGCCTATTCAAATATATTGAAAATTTCACCACCAAAAATTGAAAGTTTTCCGATAAAAATTCTGATAGTTTTCATATTTCTACTTAAAACATAGATTGTGGGTACTCGTTAGAACCGCCTCGGCGAGGCGGTTCTAACGAGTACCCACAATCTATGTTTTTAAGCAGAAATAAGGCAAATAATGTATACCCCTGTGAATCCCAGTTTTACTATATAAAAGTGGGGTTTAAGGGGGATCAAAATTTTATAGGTATGTTTTCGTGATGTATATATATATATATATATATATATATATATATATATATATATATATATATATATATATATATATATATTATTTTTTTTTTTTTTTTTTTTACTTTTGAAGTCTTATAATTTCCATTTATAGTATTTACCCAAAGTCTGAGCAAACAGTGTGGACCCAGAGCTGGCCCCGAGGTTATAAAACTTTTTTCATGCTCAAATGAGCTGAGCATAAAATTTTCTCTGCTAATAAATACGCATACTTATTAGCAGATAAAATTTCATGCTCAGCTATATTTATCAAGAAAGAATTTACAACTGTTAGTAATTTGAGATTTATTAACATTACAAATTTCATGCCAAGCTGAGTTGAGCATGGAAAAAGTTTTATAACCTCTGGGCCAGAACGCGGAGTCTGATTAGAGTCGTTACTCATATAGCAATTTTAGGTACATCAACAGGTAGTGGTTAAAATTTTGCAGCAAGTATGGTAAGGGGTCAGAATATTTAGGGTAAACATCGTATTTCTTCTCTCGTTTTTCTTTTATTTTGTGACAATAAGCAACAAGATATTTTATTATGTCTATCATTATCTCCACACACCATCCTCATTCAGTCTGATAAGGACCTTTGCCCGCTTACAAAAATAATGGATACTATAGAAGGTATAAGTGGACAGGAACAATCCAGAGAAGATCCAGATGAGACTATGCGGATGCACATGCTGATCTTGACCTTCGCTATTCGAATGCAATATGAGTTCATCATTACCCGCGTTCAACACCGTTATCATCACGAAAACATGCCTATATAATTTTGACCCCCTTAAACCCCACTTTCATATAGTAAAGCTGGGGTTTACAGGGGTATATATTTTTTTCCTTATTTCTGCTCAAAAACATAGATTATGGGTACTCGTTAGAACCGCCTCGCCGAGGCGGTTCTAACGAGTACCCATAATCTATGTTTTGAGCAGAAATATGAAATATATCAGAATTTTTTATCTGAAAACTTTCAGTTTTTTGGTGGTGAAATTTTCAATATACTTGAATAGGCATGTTTTCGTAATGTGGTATTAACGCCGTTTAGCATGCTGGCTAAAAAAAACTATCAGACACCATTTTGAAAAATCTTTTCCTTAGTTTCTCCAGAAAACATAATTTGACATTTCATGCAAAGTGTCTCCTTAATTGAGTCATATTATCTCGGAGAAAAAAGAAAAATCTCATCAATTTGCCGTCTGCTGAATCTGTCCGTAGCGTGGTAAGTGGTAATGTTCCTGAGCTGCCCGTTGAAACAAGCACTGGACCGGTCCGTGACCTTTCATAGCATCACGAAAACATGCCTACATAATTTCGACCCCCTTAAACCCTACTTTTATATGGTAAAACTGGGGTTTACAGGGGTAACCATTATTTTTCTTATTTCTGCTCAAAACATAGATTGTGGGAACTCGTTAGAACTGCCTGGCTTAGGCGGTTCTAGGCGGTTCCAACGAGTACCCACATTCTATATTTCGAACAGAAACATGAAAAATTTGAGTTTTTTATCTGATTTTTTTTTTTAGTTTTTGGATGTGAAATTTTCAATATATTTGAATAGGCATGTTTTCGTAATGGAGTGCTTCCGGAGCAATGACAAATCCTAAAATTTTCAACGTCCATTTCAGAACTGATAAGGATCAAATCTGCGCCAAGAACTCGTTTTCTAAAGTTATATATTTTGAGGTATGCATTGTTCATTTTGTTATTTTGTGCAGAAAAGTGCGCTTTGTAAAATATTTAGTCAAAATTTATATCTATTTTATTTTTTTTTTTTTTTTTCAAACGGGACTTGTAGTCAAAAAAAAAATAAAATAAAATAAAATAACAGGAAAAAACAACAAAAGAAAAAAAAACACACTTACATACACGAAAAAGAGATAAAATATTGTACTCAATCAAACGGAGTCGGCGAACCGGAAAGTACCGCGTGACATTATTTATTGCCGTCACAACCTGCTTCACCTTGACCCTGAATTAGTCCAATATTAAAAGTACATTGACATGACAGTTAACAGTCGTCGAATAATAGTGTGTGCGATAGTTATTCTTGGAAAAGTACTAGCGAAAATCTGCACGTTTTAAACAAATGATATTTGACCTTCAAAGAATCCTATGCAACCTTCAGTGATTAGGAGATTCTATCTATAACATTGTATAAGGGGAATATATACACTTTCAGGGGAAGAAACTCTGTCAAAACTGTTTTGCCTCCCTTCCGAAAAAGGCTTTTCTCTCAAAGGAAAGAAGGGGAACACATTCATTATATTAGCGTGGACGCCGTTTTAGAACTTTGTTTGCAGGAAAACAAGTCGGAAGTCATCAAAATTGTCTCCCATGGCGAAAGTGGCATACTTTGTAGCCATTTTTTACTATGTGAAAAATACAACTATTTGATGTGTATAACTAATCAAAAGGTTAAAATGTTTGGTGCATAGGAAGGTACGACAAAAAGTTCTACGGTAATTAAGATAGAATTTAAGGGTATATAAGTTATATTTGCAAATCAACTATCGCTATTATAAGGAGCATGGCCTACCTCATTCCTATCTGTGCTTTATCGGAGCCTCAGGCAATGAAGATAGCAGTGAGCAACTCTGGTGGCCAGACCGTGTCGTATCAACCTGTATGCTAAAATTTGTTAAAATATTTTTGACGGTTCAAGAGTTATCGACATGTTTGCTGACTGACCATGGACGGACGAACTCACAATTTGAATAGAGGCCACGCTTCTAAAATCGACCTTTCGGTCAGTCAATTTTTTGCAGGCTGTGCAATATTCCTGAGGATTGAGAGATGTAGTCATTGTACTAACTGACTACTGAAAATTTTTGACCTCGACTTTCCTTAGGCCAATGGAAAGTTCCGTCTGGCAATTCTGTTGGCTTGATCTTGTCAGTATTCATGTGTTTACAACATTTTATCAAACTATACCATAGAGCTGATGACCCAGTTTCCATATTTTTTTACAGTTTGGCCTCGGCGTTACCACAGTCAAAGAATAATAGAATATGGCAAACATATTGGCTAGACTTTGTTGGTATCAATCTGTGTGCGAATAAGGACCACATTATTACCACTGATTCAAGAGTTATGACATTAATCGCTGAGTGACCACGGATGGACTCACAAATCGACAATCGGGCACAATCAGAAAGTCACCTGTATCGTCCGTCGGTCGAATTCTCTGCTGGTCGTGCAGTTTACGTCTTAGAAGTAAAGCGCTAAGCAAAATAAACAAAGCATCATGCAAAAAGAACTACTGTCTGCAATATTTCGTGAGTAGCACATACGGTAATTAAGATAGAATTTAAGGGTATATAAGTTATATTTGTAAACATTTGTAGCTGTCATTCTTCCTAGCAACTAAACATAACTAAACGCCGATCAGCAAAACGTGTACCCGATACAGGAAGACAAACAACATCACGAAACAATACCTATATAATTTTGACCCCCTTAAACCCAACTTTTATAATGTAAAACTGGGGTTTACAGGGTATACATTATTTTTTTTTATTCAGCTCGAAACATAAATTGTGGTATTCGTTTGAACCGCCTCGGCGAGGTGGTTCTAACGAGTACCCACAATCTATGTTTTGATCAGAAATATGAAAAACATCAGAATTCTTTTCCTGATAACTTTCTGTTTTTGGTGGTAAAATATTCAATATATTTAAATAGGCCTGTTTTTGAGCAAAAATAAGAGAAATAATATATACCTCTGTAAACCCCAGTTTTACTATATAAAAGTGGGGTATACGGGGGTCAAAATTATATAGGCATGTTTTCGTGATGGTTTGCAAAAGAGGAATACATTTTTGTAAATTCCTGTGCTATCTCTTTCGCACCATGTCCCTTCTGAATATGGGATTTACTCTAAAAGGAAAGAATTTACTTCAAAGGGAGTACATACCTTCTTTTTTACAGTTGATGCCTGTTCAGAATGGAGACAAAACAATTTTGGGATTGCTGAAGCAAACTATTTCCCTTTAAAGTTGAGCCTTTTCAGAAGAGACGCAAAACAACTTTTGATGAGGTGCCTCCATTGAAAATATATGACGTCATCTTTAGCTTTACGACTAAAACCTGGGTGTCTTCATGCATTAGCCTACAACAACTACATTTCAACAGGACTGTGAACCATGCTAGTGCGAAAATGATTATAAGTAAAATCACTATTTGTGATTCAAAGTGAGTTGCTGATGTAGAAGGGAAGGCAATGATCAGGAACCGATACAATTATCCCACACCTCCCATCAGAGACATCACAGGGAAAGAAACACAAACACGAAATAACTAGACCCTAATGGAAACATCACTAGCGGAAAGCCAAATTGACAGTTAATTTCCCACAAAGTGGCCAAATGGCTATCTAAAACAAAAATATGTAAGCGACACACACATTCAAGACGAACTATAACAAAAAATAAACTATGACAGATGAACCGCCTTGGAACGGTCAGTGAAAAGTATTTCACTGGGCGGACGGTGGGGGGGGGTGGGGGGGGGGCTTAAATCGATTTTACGTTGCTACAATCCTCGCCCTTACTTCTGCCGCGGTTTTGACACATAATTTGTTCAGTCCGCATGAAGGCTTCCTAACTCATCAGTGCTACATCTCCGAGAACACAAAAAATCAACAAGGCTCATCTCTTAATTACTTGCAATCAGTAATTTGTATGTTGATTTTAAAATCAGGTAATATCGTCTCAGCAGTTCCGTTATCCGCCATTCCACTAGTCTGAACTGTCATTAAGTCACTAATTGTCTGTAACGTTCCCAGATGCAATTAACCGACATCAGTTGTTTATAATATTGTTTCACCATGAACTACATATTACTTAAACATCATATCAGGAAATAAGCAATCGGGTCCAATTTTTAACCCGTATTTAATCTGACGGAAAAGTGCACCACACGATTTCCTTGTACTAAAAGCATAAAGAATTAAATTATTCTCATCAACGTAGAGTACGACAAATCAAATGACAACTATTTTAGGGTTTTCTTCAGTATTAGTCCATACAGTTAGTTATAACGACTTTGAAGCGGTCTTCAACGCCAGCTCAGAGACAAACATTTAAAAAAAATAAGCCGTTACGTTTAAAAACGTACCTTATGAAATGCATGCCCAACGAAGACTCAGGCCCCGAGGTTATAAAACTTTTTTCATGCTCAACTCAGCTGAGCATGAAATTTTCCCTGCTAATAAATATGAAAATGCCAACAATAGTTGGCATTTTAATATTTTTAGCAGAGAAATTTTCATGCTCAGCTTTGCTCAGCAAGAAAGAATTTGCAATTGTTAGTATTTCGAGATTTATTGGCAGGGCAAAATTCATACTCAGCTGAGTTGAGCACGAAAAAAGTTTTATAACCTCGGGCCCAGATCTGCGCAATTCGATCAGTCTTTGCTGTCCGCATCACAGGAAGTTTCCTTTTCCACTTTGTCTTTGGGATAGACTAAGGCTTTACTCAGCGCCTAATGTGGTTGATATGCCATGCTTTTTCATTACCCTGGCTACGCTTTTCGATAAGCCTTCGACATATGGAATACTACTCAGCCTTTGGACTTTGACATATGGAATACTACTCAGCCTTTGGACTTTGACATATGGAATACTACTCAGCCTTTGGACTCTGACATATGGAATACTACTCAGCCTTTGGACTTTGACATATGGAATACTACTCAGCCTTTGGACTTTGACCAATGGAATACTATTAAGCCTTTGGACCTGTCCTTGTCAGTTTTGATGTTTCCCTCCCTTTCGTTCAGTTTTTTTCTCTCTCTCTTTATTTACCACGAGCTATTTCACTTTTCCTGTTAATCACCGGAGATACCAACATGTCTGTAGACATAACTGTGATATCGTTTACGAGATTCCGTTTCACGGTTGTGAATTAAAATACACAGGTGAAAGGGCAGAAAATTCAACACGAGACTGAGTGAACATCAGAAATAATCCCAAAATCCAATATACCAGGTCAGAGCGAAAGTCATCTGAAACATGTTTTAACAAAAGTGTTGTGACAGATCATATCGCTACGGCTATGTCATTGACTGGGATAGTACGGAGAGTGAGGGCTAATGTATTTGACAGGAAGTATAATCAAAGACTCAGAAAAGTCAAAGAAGCTGACAAGATCAGTTATTCTTCACATTTCATAAACCAGGACCAGAGGGGGGAGGGGGGGGGGCTGGGGTGGGGTGGGGGGAGGCGATGCAACCTAAACATCTACAGGCCCTTGTTAAGCTCTTGTAACCGGTTTAGTGGTAAGTAGTCCAAGTCCCGTGACATCACGAGGTCAAGGTCGCAGTATGATGAAGTAACTGTCACGTTAACTGAAAATTCTTCTTTGGATATGATCAGAAGAATTGTTTGGATTAATGTAGTATTATACAACTAGTTTATACCTTTCTGGGCAACAAAACTTTTAACCCCGAGGTGCTGTGAACAACCTGATGAACTATCGCCCAAGGCCGAAGGCGGAGGGCTACAGTTCATCAGGTTGTGCACAAAACTGAGGGCCTGATAGTTTTGAATATCGCCCAGAAAGGTATGATATAGATGTTTGATTACCAACTACTATTTTAAAGGAACTGTTCTCTTTCGATAGCTACGATCAATAAATACTGGTAACTATTTGATCTCGCGAACGGGGGAAGTCCATAGTATGAGCCCAGGTGAATATTCTCTGAGAACTGGTGCAATCTGGCTGGCTTTTGTCACAGGTGAAAATGTCATCACAAAAATATACTTATATAACTTTGACCCCCTTAAACCCTATTTTTATATAGCAAAACTGGGGTTTACAGGGGTATACATTATTTTTCTTATTTCTGCTCAAAAGCATAGGTTGTGGGTACTTGTTAGAACCGCCTCGTCTAGGCGGTTCTAACAAGTACCCACAATCTATGTTTTGAGCAGAAATGTGAAAAATATCAGAAATTTTTATCTGAAAATTTTCATTTTTTGGTGGTAAAATTTTCAGTATATTTGACTAGGCATGTTTTCGTAATGGTTAAGCCATCAAACATGCTTTATAAATTCCCATATAATAGGTTGCGTAATAATCTATGAATCTGGTCAGTGAACATCCACACTTATATTTATTAGTACATTTCTGCATTACGGAAACACGCCTATTCAAATATAGTCAAAATTTTACCACCAAACAATGAAATTTTTCCGATAAAAATTTTGATATTTTTCATACTTCTGCTCAGAACATAGATTGTGGGTACTCGTTAGAACCGCCTCGATGAGGCGGTTCTAACGAGTACCCACAATCTATGTTTTTGAGCAGAAATAAGAAAAAATAATGTATACCCCTGTAAACCCCAGTTTTTCTATATAAAAATGGGGTTTATGGGGGTCAAAATTATATAGGTATGTTTTCGTGATGGTTACACATTTATAGGCGTAACATTAGAAATTTCAAAACAAGAAGTAATTTTATACCTGTCATAAATTTATCAGCATATCAGAACATTTAAAAAAGAATAATTGTGAAGTAAGCAGATTTTCTTCTTTTTCGTTTGTTTCATTGGTCATATAATAGCAATTCTTCTCTGTATTCTTAATCGACGAAAGAAGTGTCATAGAATGAAAAATAAGTTAACTGATAGCCGGCGATATATTTATGTGGGTAAAAAACTTTTTTGATCAGTTTAAGTAAATAATTAGTATGTATAGAAGTTTTGGTTATATAATGTATATTGAACGGCAAACATTCTGTTCAAAAACAAGCCCTGGCAGCTTCCCAGCTAGCATTCTTTATAAATCTATAGCGGGCCGTTATCGGCCCGTCAGCTACCCTGACGGGCCGATAACGGCCCATTATAGATTCATAAAGAATGCTTACTGGGTTTACCTCCTTCCTTGCTTGAACAATGGTGTGAAATTTCAAACTGTATATATTACCCTTTTCCGGAAATTAGTATCCTAGGTTGATACCCGATGTACGAGTACGCCGTCTCGGTCAAGCCTACCGTGATATTGTTGGCGTCTTTCTTTTTATTTATTACGAAAATTCGCCTATTCAAATATAATGAAAATTTTACCACCAAAATATGAAAATTTTCAGATGCAAAAAATCTGATAATTTTCATATTTCTGCTCTAACGAGTACCCAAAATCTATGTTTTTGAGCAAAAATAATAAACATAATGTATACTTCAATAAGCCCCAGTTTTACTTTATAAAAGTGGGGTTTAAGGGGGTCAAAATTATATATTAGGCATGTTTTCGTGATGTTATGCCCGTTTGTTATCTGTTCTGGAATCTCGGCATGTCTTTGTTCAGAAACGTCACAAGCTTGGTGCGAAAATTAACTCTAAACTGCAAATATATAAATAAACCGGCCTATATCGGAGAATTCAAACATTTCATATATCAATTTATGTTTCTCAAGGGCCATTCCGTTTGAAATCTATTCTAACATGAGAATGTTATCCACACGTAACAAAGGTGTTATTATTTGGAACTAAATTTTTTTATTAGATTTGGAACTTAACTTTATAGGCAAACTATTGGTATTCCGATGGGAACTAATTGTGCTCCTCTTGTTGCAAATTTATTTCTGTTTTGTTATGAAAGAGAGTTCATGAAGTCTCTCACGTTAAAATCAGGCTGATATTATTGAGGCTTTTAATGCCACTGCAAGCTACCTTGATAATTTATTAAATATTGACAATATTTACTTTGACCAAATGGTGGACCGCATATACCCGCCTGACAATTAAATAAAGACAATTCTTCCGATACCGAGGCACCTTTTTGGATTTGAATCTGTATGTATCTAATGGTACAGTTTCCACCAAAATTTTTGATAAACGGTACGATTTTTGATTTTGACATAGTCAATTTTCCCTTTTCTGGATGGCGATGTCCCCCGGCGTACCTCATATGGGGAAGACATATCTCAACTTATTAGATTCGCCAGCGCTTCTTCAAATCTTAGTGACTTTAACTGCCGTAATAAAGCCCTTACTGCCAAACTTCTTAGGCAGGGCTATCGTTATTTTAAACTTTGCAAGGCGTTTGTCGCAGACATAGTGCCTTGGTAGAAAAATATAACGTCGGTCTGAAAACACTTCTGCAACAAGGTATATCGGAATTAGAATTTTACGGTGACTTATAGTGTACAGATTTAGAAAAAACTGGGGGAAAATCTAACTTTTCGAAGCAATGCAGAAAACTAATTAACCGTTGTAAAAGAATTGGCTATAGCCTATATTATGCGGCAGACTGCATGCCTAGTTATCAACCCAATCATTGTTGATGGCTATGCTTCACTCTTTAATTGCAAGACGGCGGCTCGGGCCTCAGACTCAATGACGGCCTCTTCGTAAAACTTTAACCAGTGGGTTGGGGCTTGACGATATGTCTTTGGCTTGGCCCGCCGTGGTTCGACTATTCATTTTCATTTACTCTGGCACACAGTAGAATTGCCATGGGTACTCGTCTTTATTTATCATGGTGATTAATTTGATTTTTATGTTTTCGCTTTGATGCATTGACTGAGTTGGGAGCCTTTATGCGAACCGAATTTTCATGTATGTCTGTATTAAGCGTGGCATCGGGACCCAGAGTGGTTGGCTGGCCGTAAAAGGGCTTTAAACTCCCCGGTGGTTTATTCTATTGACCGTTCTAAGGCGGTGATCCCGGTGTTAGTCATACTCGTTGTTGCTTTGTGGTTTATTCTACGAGGCGATTTGTTTTAAGTCTTGCCTTATGTTATTTCGTTCTTGTATTTTTCAGTCCTTTCAACATTGCAATTACCTCGCTTGGGGAAGAGAGAGCTAATCTTAGTGCTTTTCATACGTTAGTTCGATTTGCGCTTGTTTGTTTTGTCTGTTTCCTCTTCCTCTTCGTGTCTGGGAAGGAGCTTCGGCTTGTGATTTTGGCACTCCCTGAACTTTTCTCTTACCTTTTATGCAGCAAAATGGAATTGTTCAAATTTAAGGACAAGTACGTCTTCGTATCGGCAATTCAGAAAAAAATTGTAGACCTAGATCTGCGACAGTGTTTAATCTGTCAATTTTTATCTAGTATGTTTAAAATCACGGACTGCTAAAATTTACAGAGCAATTTCAATTTACTCCATATCAAAAAGCTCCTAATCTTTTGCCTCATGATGAAAACATGCCTATATACTTTTGACTCCCTTGAACCCCATTTTTATATAGTAAAACTGGGGTTTAAAGGGGTATACATTATTTTTCTTATTTCTGCTAAAAAAAACATAGATTGTGGGTACTCGTTAGATTCGCCTCATTTAGGCTGTTCTAACCAGTACCCACAATCTATGTTTTGAGCAGAAATATGAGAAATATCAGTTTTTATCTAAAATTTTCAGTTTTTTGGAGGTGAAATTTTCTATACATTTGAATAGGCATGTTTTCGTAATGTGTATCTGAAGAGGTTTTGCCTGCTTTGATGCCAGAATTAGTCAAATGTATAATTCAGACCATTCTGCAGTAGATTTGATCCAAATTGCATATGTTTTATGGTTGCTTTGACCATGAAAGTTGAAAATCATTGGGGTATAAATTATCTTACAGCTGCCGAGACCTCTTACAAAATTTGTATCCGTGTCTTCGAAGAGGCGGAAGTTCAAGACATGTAATATAATCTACCATTCTGGTGTTTATTTTGAATATTTAAGACGGACAGCTGTCAAGCAAGTTCCAAATATTGACCATTTAAATCTAAAACAAAAAATAAAATATAAGCTGTAAAACATTTGCAAAAGTGTATAAAATGTATAGGGGAAATCAGTGATAGTCTGTAGCCTTTAGATTAAGATACAAAACCTCCTTCAAATTTTAGTAGTGTGTGTAAAGCATTAAAGTGTATGAATATGTAGGATGGATATGGTAACATTGATTACACATATCGGTGATGCTACTGCTCCCGAAGGTTTAAGCAACCCACCCTAGCTCTATAAAGGTTTGTAATAACACAGAATGTAATAATCAGTTGTTCGCTTTCTCAACATGTGTAATTTCCGTTAATCATATTTCATTTCTGGTTTCTCGTACGACCTGATATTGAAAACAAAATGTGTTTCACTGGTTTAAGCGAAATCAAGAGCTCATCACATGTGTGATGTGCTACTTAGCAAAAGGAATAGATTTCCTTCCGTGTTTAACAAGGGGAACAACTTTTGTGATTGTATACTTTCCTGTATACCAAGACATTCGAAAAATGGATCTTCCCTAAAAGAGAAGAATTTGCACCGAATAGGAACAAAGTATTTCCTTTGGGAGTCAGAGGCCTTTTTCCAAATGAAGCAAACAAAAATTGACAAGGCTGTCGTTGGTTTGGCATGGCTGTCGTGTCTCTTTAACCCATTAAAGACTGAGTAAACTCTCCGACACTTTATATTGGAAGAGTCCATTTTCGATTTTAGGTATGTCAGGATATATGATATAGATATTCCTAAAGAAAAATGGTTGAACTATTTTCAAACAGTGGAGATCATGATCCAACGCCTCGTTCAGTGGCGTCTGATCTGGGTCTACACTATTTGCTAGTTACCCGTTTAGGGTCTCTAGTCTTAAATGGGTTAATGAAAAGTACACATTAATAATTCAACTGGTAGACTGACATTGAATTTAGAAGGCGTCGATTAAAATAATAAAAAGGATGATTAAAATATGTTTCTCATTCTGAAAGTCAAACTATAAGTTGTGTGAGTTTTTTATGCAAATGTTTTCAACCACTTAATCAGTTTTATTCCCCTACATTCTTAACGCATAAAATGCTGGATAAAAGTTTCAGCAGATGACAGTTTAAAATATTTTTTTCTTGTTTGTCAAATAATAGACTTTAATATTGCATGCAAATTGTCTCCCAAGGAAACAATTTGCATGAAACATCAAACTATAATGTCTAAGAAAAATAAGAAAACTATCACTAATTTGTTGTCTGCTGATTCTGCCATGAGAGTGGTAAAGGTTGCTTACTCGAGTGTTCTGTGTAAGATTAATACAGTCGAACTTCAATGGCTCGAACATCATTGGGACCATGGAAATTTGTTCGAGACATGGGTAGTTTGAGCCACTGATGGTTAATTATGGCGCAAGGTCAGAAAGCAAATGGTGATAAATTAGGGATTTCTTTTCGTTATTCTATACAATAATAGTATGTTGAGTGTACTCATTAGAATCACCTCGATGAGGCGATTCTAATGAGTACACACAACATACAATTCCCTGACAAAATTCAGAACATTTACCTAAATATTCGTTACCTGGACACATCGGAAGAATTTCATAGGGACTAAAAAACGAGTTCAAATGATCCATGGTAAACGAGCCATCGGTGTTCGAGCTATTGAGGTTTTACTGTATAGTTGTTCAAATTGAGGGCATAGTTTGATGTCATGTGCATCTTTAATCACATCAAATCTCACTTAATGTATAATAACAATACTATTTACAAACATTCATCTTCAATCTGACCAGACTAGGTTTGCGTTTAGCTAAGCCAAACTTAACTGGGACCAAGAACACATACATTTATACAACAGGCAAACAACTAGCCTTGGGTCAGTCAGTACTAGAATAGGGAGGGGTTCAAGTGATACAATAATGCTTGCACATATGCTGTAAGATTCTAATTTTCCGAGTCTCTCTTTTAATTTTGACAAAAATATATGGCTCTTTTGGCATGTCCATCCGAAAGGGTCTTGAAATTTCATATATGGGATACTTTTGAAATGAATTACATGGCGAACACTTTAATTGCTCTTTCATATTATAGCTTTAGAAATGAAATATGATCAAAGGAAAACACACATATTGAGAAAGCGAACAACTGATTATTACATTCAGTGTTATTACAGCCCGTTATAGAGCCAGGAGGGGGTGCTTAAAACTTCAGGAGCAGTAGCATCACCGGTAAAGTGCCTTTTCAGTGATTCAGCAATGATTTTTGTCAGCAAGATAACTAAATAAGATTTTAAGCTAAGGTTTTGCTATTTAGCGAACTGTTTGGAGCCGAAGAACAGATGTATCTATGAAGAGCCATAATCACAGACCACAACCTACCAATGACACCACTAGGAAGAGCAAACTAAGACAGACAGTTTACAAGTCACAAAGAAAAATCAAATCAGCCAGCTCCCTCGTCCCAAATAAGGTGGTTACAATGCTAGACAGGATCCACTAAACACAACAATAAGGCAACGAACAGGACTAAACACGAAGAAAAAACACCTGAGCTAATATCCAGAAAAAGAACAAACCCATAACCACAGCCTTAGAACGGTTAGTAGTAAAAACTAATGGAAGAGTTTAAAGCAATTTATGACTAGTTTAAAGCAATTTATGACTAGCGTCCCATATAGCCCAGCGGGTACGCAACGCTGAGACAACGTCGAATCAACGTTGATGCAACGTCATGACGTTGTATAAACGTCATGTGTCCGTTGGGAAGAAACAATGGCAAACAGTGTCGAACAAGACAAAGAACAAACAAACCCGGAACGGTTAGAAGTAAAAACTATTCGAGGAATTCAACCCATTTTTGCTTAGCGTTCCATAAAAGGGACACTGGCAAACAGTGTAGACCTGGATCAGACGCCGCAGAACGCGACATCTGGTCTACTCTGTTTGTACAAAATACAGGAATTTGTATAAATCGTGGTATTAATAAAAACTAACCAAACATCCCTTCTACTTGAAATGGACCCGTCCAAAGAGTTGAGGTAGAAGAGTTCTTTCGTCAAAACTTGGTTAAATTGATTAACTGGCCCCAAATTTTCATTCTACGAAAACCTAATATTTTGTTGTTGTTTTTTTTTATAGAATTACGTCGCCTTTTGAGTTTTGGTAAATGTGGAACTTTGTAACCCGTCGAGCAAGGAAGCGGAGTTTTGATAAACTGCATGTTTATGGTGTATTCGTTTATTTGGTAAGGTTCCATATTGCTAAGACGCTTAGTTGCGGTTTCAACTTGTTGGTATCATTGCATGCTTGCCAGTGGATTCATCACGAAAACACGCCTATATAATTTTTACCCCTTTAAACCCCACTTTTATGCAGTAAAACTGGGGTTTACAGGGGTATACATTATTTTTCATATTTCTGCTCAAATACATAGATTGTGGGTACTCGTTAGAACCGCCTCGCCGAGGCGGTTCTAACGAGTACCCACAATCTATGTTTTAGCAGAAATATTAAAAATATCAGAGTTTTTATCTGAAATTTTTCAGTTTTGAAGGTGAAATTTTCTATATATTTTTTAAATAGGCGTGTTTTCGTAATGGAAATTTTATCAAAGATTGTTGGAGGAATCATGGCTGACCTATATTTATTGTCCTTTTCCGGTCGATTGTTAACCGTAGATTTGCAAATCTCCAACACATACCTCTGCATCAAGATATCTCAAAAAGTTTTAAGTTAAAGCTTTATGTAGTAAACTGTTTGCGGCTGAAGATACGACGACCTGAATAAACTTAGGACATTGATTATTTTATATATATATATATTTTTAATTATTTTGTAAATGTATAATTAATTGATTAATTATGCTATATTTCATCATATCCAGACTTAAAGTTACGGAATTATACATCTTTGTTGACTGCTGTTAGGTATTCTACATTATAGCAGAACCATGGTAGCCACAGACGAAGTTTTATTATGGGTGTCTGGTGAAACATTCGGTGATCAATATTTTATATAACATCACTAAAAGTACCGTATGGGAACATGTAATTTGGGGCATGGTGCTTTATAAACACATAATTTAGTTTCTAAACTGATCTTCCGATGTGTGTGCACTCTATCCTATGCTTTTATCCGTCAAAGTGCTAGGCGAATATGCAGAAGACAACAATTTAATATTTTGTTTTATTTTTCGGAGAAAATAAGACTGGGCGTTTCATGCCAATCGTCTGCTAGATTCACATGAAATGTCAAGCCTTATTTTCTCAGAAAAGTGAAAACAATTCAAGGTGATGTCTACTGTAGTTGTGACTACAATGTAGCACATTAAGGGTTAAAAGATATTAGGCTTCACGTCAACATCAGTTAAGTAATTTGAATTTGTAAAACGCCTGAAAATAGAGTACTCAAAGCCCTTCGGTGAATTTTAACCATGCAGACACGATTTGGTCCTCGCCATGCGAAAATGTGCCTTCGGGCATATGCGAACAGCAAAGGCCCAGATCAGCTTGCACATCCGCGCAGTCTGATCAGAGCCGTTACTGTCTGCTTATATAGAATCATTGGGTATTGTAGAGTATAGCGAAGCAAAGCAAAGTTCCTGGCCGAGCTATATAGCACCGCTGGCTGATAGCATTTACCCCGAAGACACAATTTCGCATGTCGGAGCTCATGTGAGCTGTATGCAAAAATAACCTTTTTCATGTTTGTAAATGATAAAAGCCGAGATCAGCATACGCGTCCGCGGCCGCGCTGTCTGATCAGAGCTTTCGTGTTCGGCGTGTATAATAAGTAGAGTCAGTCGAATATTGCGATTAACAAAGAAAATTTATATCAGACTGCACGCATGCACATGATAATGATGACTTTTGTTGTTCGCATATGAAAAAAATTGGCGAGTGTATGAAGTTGGCTTGGGATTAGCAACTTGGATTATCGATTTTGCCCAGCCATAACCAATCCTTTACTATACTTAACTACTAACGAATAAATCGAATACCAAAATCCATACTTCAAACTCAAAGCCAACTTCATGCACTTACAATTGGCTCTTTTCCTGCGTTGTGCTGTATTTATGCGGACTACTATAAAGAGTGCATGTTTATGACGGCATGATTGTGACAATATTGAATGGGTCCTGTCTCGCGTGAAATGTTACAATGCTTATGGTAATGTATTTAAATGCTAAACATGCTGTGTAACACTTCCAGCAGACGACATTTTAAAGTATTTTTTCAAAGACTTACTATATACAGTAAACTGGTTTTGGCATTTCACGCAAAACTGTAGACAATTTCATAAAATATCAAAGACGCTTTTGGCGGAAAAATAAGAAACATATCTTCAATTTGTCATCTGTTGAATTAGCCCAGAGAATGGTAAAGGTTGATTGATCTCAAGCAAAAGTAAATTGAATCTCAAGGATGATTTCTTTTAGAGTAATTTAACTCTTGTCCTGCTGATTCCGGATATACCTCGCCTTTGCAAACAGTGTAGATCCAGATCAGCTAGCTTCTGAAGAAGGCAACTGATCTAGATCTGCACTGTTTGTCATTAAGTATGTGGATTTATATAGACAACCTTGATCAATTAATCTGATTGGCTAAAATTGGAAGTGGGCGTGGCATCTTAATTTATTCAGCATGAAAAGAGTTAACACTTGTAGCCCTGCAATCGATCAGATGCATTTGCAAACATTAACAAGCCGTATCATCTGAAAGAACCCTGCTTGCCAGTCTATGATTAGATGTTTGAAAATATGGACATTGTAAATATGCCGGCCTCGGTGGCTCAGATGGATGCGCCGTCTGACTGGAGACCAAGAGGTCGCGGGTTCAACCCCCGCCGAGGTCGGCAACATTCTTTCGTGGAGATTGATCATGAAATATTTTCTATGGTCATTCTCTCCCTTCCGCTGATTCAAGAAGGGTCGTTGTCAGTTTCTGGCGAAAGAATGTGCACAATACTGGTTAACCGCTTAGAGGACTAAGCCTGTCCAGTAAACGTGTGGTGAGGTAAACTGACCGCTTTCGACATGACCCCATTGGGTTGACTGGGCCGTAAAACCTCAACACAAACAAACAATGTAAATATGGACATGTCTAAACCCAAACACACCTCATATAAGTGTACGTATCTGTTGCTCTCTATTTACAGACTTTCAAGTACTCAGTACAACTTCTTTTAGTCATTAAGAAACACATCATATAAGTCTGCTTGCATTCCATTTTCCCCAACTTTGTTCTTTTGAATAATGTGTGTTGGATAAGATTTAGATGTATATAAACCATACAAAATTGCTCATTTCAGAAATATAGGAATAAAAGCTGTATGCAAAATGAAGAGGACAACCCACACAAGCCTAGGGAAACCCGACATTGTCGAATAAGAAAACAATGAAGTCCCAGGTCAGCCTTTAATTGCATGCAGTCTGGCAAGAGTCTGCGTTGTTCCGCTACATGGGAAAAAGCCCCGATTTACATTTTTAACACTATGAACAAATGTAGCAGACAACAATTTGATGATATATTTTCAAGAAGTAGACTTTGACATTTCATGCAAACAGTGCACTGACGTTAAGTACATACCTTCCCAGCTAGCATTCTACGTAAATCTATATCGGGCCGTCATCGGCCCGTCAGCTACCCTGACGGGCCGATGACGGCCCGATATAGATTTACGTAGAATGCTGACTGGGTTGTACACAATTCCAACTATACAAACAAAAGTGGTTTCATCGTGTCGTCGTGAATCGAATAAACAAACTTACTGGGAACAACAACATGCTAAACATACCCAAGTTTTTATTCCATTAGTATTTTGCGAACATAAATGGTATGGTTTCTGAGCCGAAATTTGCTAGCAGACATATATAATTATTCCAATTTGAGATGAACGCAGCCGACAAAAATGATATGCCACAAGACGTCTTTCACTGCAGCGCTTAGCATGCTGAAGTATTCAGCAGGCGTCGTTTTGAAACACTCCTCATATCTTTGCTTGAAAAAGAGATTTTGAGATTAACTGCACTGTCATGAAATGTCAAAATTATAAGTTAAGATTCCCATGAAATGCTACAATAACGAAGCACAGCCTTCCCGAGGCAATAAATGAAGGAAAGATAAGGACATTACGAAAACAAGCCTATTCAAATATATAGAAAATTTTACCTCCAAAAACTGAAAATTTTCCGATAAAAAACTCTGATATTTTTCATTTTTCTGCTCAAAACATAGATTGTGGGTACTCGATAGAACCGCCTCGATGAGGCGGTTCTAACGAGGACCCACAATCTATTTTCTTGAGCAGAAATAAGAAAAATAATGTATACCCCTGTAAACCCCAGTTTCACTATATAAAAGTGGGGTTTAAGGGGGTCAAAATTATATAGGCATGTTTTCGTGATGGCAAACATGACAAAACAAACTCCACATATGGAACTATCGAACGGTCAGTAGAAAAAAATATTGAGAGCTTAAATCCGTTTTACTCCCGTGAAACCTCAAGCCTATTTTCTGGACATAAATAGGAAATATCTAATCGATTTACTGAAATTGTCCATAGAGTGGCAAAGGTTAATAACAAGGTGCCATCAATGTCTGCAAGTATAGTTTTAATGGTCGTGTGCAAGTAAATTGTATCTTGCAAGATTACAGCGCTTTGGAATCTAGGCTATTGCACCGATACATTCCTTCACATTTTCTTAATATTAAGTAGAATATAAAAACTGTAGAGGGAGATAACTCTGTAAAATTGATTTTGTCTCCCTTTTAATAAGAAATGTCCCTTGTAAAAGAAAGAGTTTCCTCCCCTTCGGAAAGGGGTCTTCTCTAAAGGAAGAATTTTCTTCCTTTTAGAGTAGACCCCTTTTCAGAAGTGGGTTAGAGTGCAGAAAAGCCTAAATGAACCCACAGAAGTACATTTACGGAAAAACAGACCCTTAGATCCCTTAAAATGCATAATCTTTGAATAATTAAGGTTTTACAGTTGGCTGGTCAATTTAACTCATTATGCCTAATGCACACCTCTACCTTCACTCTTCGGACCGGGCCATTTCAAACATAAGAGGTGTCTGGTTAGTTTTATTATTACCATGTTTTATAGAAATTCCTGTATTTAATGCAAACAGTGTAGACCCTAGTCAGACGCCGCGTACTCCGGGTCTGATCTGCGTCTACCCTTTTTGCCACTATCCCATTTATAGGACGCTAGGCTTAAATGGGTCAGTTTCCGGCAAGCTATCTGACACAATAAAAATGTGCCTTTAAAACAATATTTAGCAAAAATAATTGGTTGATCAGCTGACAACTTTGTAAACCCTTCTTTTTTCGGATAGACCCTCAGCAGTTAGAAACATATTTTAATTGCAAACAATATGAGAAGAGTTTAAAACGTTTCTTGCATCAAACACAAGAAGCTGTTATTTGTTTAGTTCAAGTGGCCAGGTAGTACAAAGTGTGAAATACTCGTGAAACGCAACGTCAGAGAACTTACCTTCAGACATATGTGCCCAGGAAATATTAAGATCAAAATTTTCACTTGCCTTATTTGGATAGCCGACGGTGCAAAGTTCTTCATGCGGACAACGCACTCTCATCCGTTTGCGCGGACGTGCAGATATTTGAGTCTTCGTTGGGGTCTCCTGTCCAAACGTATGTTTTCTGACGTTGTGGATCAAATATATCCACAGCACAGACGCTACCCAGTCAGCATTCTACGTAAATCTATATCGGGCCGTCATCGGCCCGTCAGGGTAGCTGACGGGCCGATGACGGCCCGATATAGATTTACGTAGAATGCTAGCTGGGATAGACTGTTTCAAGATCTGGGTCCAGTTGCTTAAAGCATCGTTAGATTAACAAGCTCGTTAATGACAAACTCGTAAACTGTTGTAGCCGAGGGAGGCAACATTTGTTCCTTCCTGTTTGCTTTCCTGCTCACCAAGTCCCTTCTAAATTGGAGTCTACTCAAAACGTGAAACATTTGCTTCCCGGGGAGCAAATGCTTTCCTTTTAGAGCACACCCCTTTTCAGAACTGAAGCAAAACCGTTTTTATAGAGTTGTCTTCCGTGATAGTGCATCCTTTGCTCTTAAGAATGTTTCACTCCAATTATTTAATCCAGTCCAATGAAATCGTTCAGGGGACAATCTGTGGACATTTTATACAGTTGTAAGTTTATCAAGTGCAGTTACATTAAAAATAACAATATTAACAACAGTACAACAACAGTTTTCTGTGAATAATTCACAAGATAGTAACCGAACGGCATCACAGCAGGCACGCACCGCTGAAACAACGTTGCACTAACGTTAATGCAACATCATGACGTTGCATGGGCTTTAATGTGACGTTGTCTTAACGGTGTGTGCCCACTAGACACAGTCTTGTGGAGCGCTCCTGTTTTTTCTTGTACTCTACCTGAATTGTAGTTTTGTCATGCGCTTGCTCATATAGTTATACCAAGAAAAGCTCATAGTCGTAGAACATAGCCATCCAAGGAGTTTATTTGCATACAATATCAATACAGCAGTATGTCAACACATTACGAAAACACGCCTATTCAAATATATAGAAAGTTTCACCTCCAAAAACTGAAAATTTTCAGATAAAAAAACTCTGATATTTTTCATATTTCTAATCAAAACATAAATTGTGGGTACCGAGGCGGTTCTAACGAGTACCCACAATCTATGTTTTTGAGCAGAAATAAGAAAAATAATGTATACCCCTGTAAACCCCAGTTTTACTATATAAAAGTGGGGTTTAAGGGGGTCAAAATCACATAGGCGTGTTTTCGGAATGAACGAGACAAAAAATGTAAACGGATAAATGATGAAGATGAGCTGTATACAATTAAATGAAGTTACCAAGGAAAAGACTGAGTAAAGGAACACAACCTTTCCGAGGTACTGAAATAAGATGATATAATAGTCGCCGTGCAAAAAAAAGAACTTCAACAGAGAACTTTGGAACGGTCAACAGAAACAACCATTACGAAAACATGCCTATATAATTTTGACCCCCTTAAACCCCGCTTTTATATAGTAAACCTGGGGTTTACAGGGGTATACATTATTTTTCTTATTTTGCTATAAAACATAGATTGTGAGTACTCGTTAGAACCGAGGCGGTTCTAACGAGTACCCACAATATATGTTTTGAGCAGAAATATGGAAAATATCAGATTTTGTAACTGAAAATGTTCCATTTTTGGTCGTAAAATTTTCAATATATTTGAATAGGCGTGTTTTCGTAATGTACGTGGGGGATGCTTAAACTAGTTTTCTTGCACACCAGATAAGGAAATCCTGATTTTAACCCTGGGATAGAAATTCTTATCCTACTCAGCTTATCCTACCCGGGGTAAGATAAAAATCGACAATTCTCACGTGTTGATATGCACTGTTTATAATGGACGTCACGTGCGCCATCGTCAAGGTTTACGTCACTGATCGTAATGACGTCATTAAACGCCACAGTAATGTCATCACAATATGGCGGACGTCAGCAATCGAAGTGACCGCTAATTTAAAAAATATGTTTAGAAATGAAAGGTGGGCAAGAAAAAAAAATATCATGGGTGTAAGGGGTATATAGAAAAATCCGTCCCTCGCGATCAGGCTCGCGTCACTCGGCAAGCCTCGTGATGCCAGACAGTGATCCTTGGGACGGATTTTTCTATCTATCACTGACACCAATGATAGATCCTCATATTATTCGGTCGAAGCCTTTCCATCATTGCCTGAAACAGCATTTAATATAAAATACAGTACAAATGGAAGTACAAACCGAAAGAAAAATGAAAGCTAAGTGAATAGTCATTGAACAGTTCTAGCATGGACCACTTTACGGATACCCGAAACCAGGACGCCATATTTGTTTACCGCGTTGCATTATGGGCCAGTTGACGGTCATCCCATTTTTAGTTTCACTTTCACTTCGAACGTAATGGCAGAAAATCCTTTCGCAGAACAATTTCTTAAGGAATTGAGGAATTCCCTTCAGCAGCAGAAATAAAGGAGATCGATTGCAACTGGCTATGAAGCTACGAGGCGAAATTTTGGCGTTTTGGTTGACGATAAACTGATTGTAGGACAAGAGTTCAGATTTGCTATCGCTAGAAAATGGTCAGACCCAAAGTTCAAACAAAATGTCAGCCGGTTGGTAGTCAAATTTCTTCAGTTTTCCAAACACCACACGTTTTATTTTAAATGATAATATTTTATGCTGATTACAGAAAAAGAAAAGACAAACGGTTTCTGATTTGATATTTTGTCTTTTCTGTTTCTGTGTTTTGTTCTCAAATATTTACTCTAAAAATATAATTTTTTGCCAGAAATTGGTCTGACCTATGAAATTTCTATAGTAATGTGTTTTTTTTTTTTCTTAAATTTTGTCAAAGAAAATATGTTTTACTTTTCTTTGTTGAATCTGAATAATTGATGTTTCCCAACAATATTGTGAAAATTTTCAGAAAAAAATGAACAAACTCATTGAAAATCTGCCTCCAAGTTACCTACCCTACATATTTCTGCATAACTTGCATTCATTTAGTGAATAGCAAAGATTCTGATCAGACTGGCTGCACAGGCTCATCTAAGTTTTCACTGATCGTTCTCGTGGCCCACTCATATATCAGACAAGGAGGTATTTATCTCAAGCCAAGCTCCCACTTTTCTCCAATCTCCATCTGCTGCATCCCTTCTTCTCCTGGCCCATTATTACCCATCCTCCTTTCACCACCAATATTGCTTTTCCCCTCTGCCTGATCTCTGTGCTCCCACCATAACCATGTCTCCTCTCCACTTTCTGTCCTGTCCCTCCCCACCCCCCTCCAACCTGCCATCTTTGTGTCTTGCTTCTCCTGCCCCTGACCTCCGCCTCTCACCCTGCCCTCCACACCTATTGTTATGTCTTCTACCCTGCCTCCATTCTCATGACGCGGCTGGGGGTAGTTGGGTGAGGCAAAGGTGTCATTATCTTAGCCACCGGGGCGTCCAACTGATATTGGCAGTTGGGCAAGGCCTGCTATCCTTGTAGCAGGTAAGGGTAGAGGGGAAGGTTTTTATTTCTTCTGTTTCTTTACTTCCATTCATTTTCCTTTCTCCCCTGTCCCTCTCTTTCATCTCCTCTACTATCTCTTCTGTTTCTCTTCTCCCTTTTTCTGGGAGATGACACAAAATGACCCACAAGGGTTGACATGTCGTTAAACCCGAACTCAGTCAATCATGACGAAGCTCCAAGTTATCACTCATAAGCCATTAACCAGGCAACTTGAGTACTATAGGACCTGGGGGCTCAACAGAGATGGGGTAATGGTAATGAGTAATGGTTTATATATTAATGCATTACTTTTTTTCACAGTACTGCTAAGTAATGAGTAATGAAGGATTTTTTCATTACATGTAATGGTAATTTAATAAATTACAAGTAGAAAAAGGCTGTTGTGATGTAATGCTTTTTGGCATTACATTTTCATTACTTTGTAGAAGTTTATCATCTTCTAAATTTTCATGTACATAATACTGTACACTGATTATTATCCACATTTGTTGCTTCCGCATATAAAGTGTGATAATTATCCTGTCCTCTAGTCAAAAACAGGTGTTTTTAATAGAAAAAAAATCATAACAGTAGACTTATCATTGATTGCTATAGGCTATTTATAGTGCAGTCTAATCTGTATCTACACTGTTTTTCCAGCCATTTTGTCTGAAAGCTATATTTCGTATGCAATTGGTGCATTTAATGAGACAATCATTGGAGCTAAGTGCTATTTGTATATGACAATATGAAGATCAGTGCTTTTTTTTAAGTTAACTGGTACAAATAAAAGTTCAATATATTTTTCCCTGCCCTTATTTGATAGTTGCCAAAGAGATAAAAAGTTGTGATGGAAAAAATGTAATGAGTAATGGTAATGCATTACCTTTGCCAAGTAATGGTAATTTAGTTAATTACTTGTCCCATAACTATGTAATTATAATGGTAATGCTAACACTGCAATGTTATGGTAATGCTAATTAATTACTTTACAATGTAATTATTTTGAATTACATCTAACATATACTTTGGTCAAAGAAAAGGTGCGTTTCTCATTCTAATTAAGGTTTGGTTAGGCAAGCAGATCCAATTTGCAGTATTCATTTGAAGAATCAACAGCACTCTAGATAAGGAGAATATTTATGATAATTTGGGAATAATTTTTCTTATTTCTCCATAAAAACATATGAGCCACGACATTAGAAAAGGGGTCTTGTAGCATGTGCGAAATGTGCAGATGCAGATATCTGCACATACATACAGTCTAATCACATTTCTCTTATACAATCTTTGGATCTTGATGGATCTGTAGTTTAAGTGATGCAAACCCTGATGGGAATGCCCATATGTGCAGGCTGATCTGTCTGTGCATTTGGCATATGCTATAAGACCCCTTTTCTCATGTCATGGCTCACATGTTGCAACATATATTTTTTTATGGAAAATGAACAGAAACTATTTTGGATTTATCATCAAATATGCTCCTTGTCTAGAGCACTGAATTCTATGATATATAGTGAACTGCCAAGACTGACCAACCTGCTTGGATGCATAGGCCTAGCTGAGTCTTTAGTATTTGTGCATTATAAAAGGCTTATCATGACATGTCTCAAATGTTTTCAAATTAATTAGGTACCGTAAAACTCTAAAAATTTGGGCAGTAAAATTATATTACTCCATGGGGGAAAAAATGTATGTGGGAAGTAATTAATTCTGCGAATACTCCCTGTGCAAAATTGGTTACCAGTACTTTCTTTATCAACTTCTGTGAAAGGACACATTTTTTTCCTTCTTTGGCTAGACCCCCCCCCCCCCCCCCCCGTCCCCCCTTCATGATCACCGCCAATATACAGTCCTGATAACAGAGCGCACATCAAAGGCTTATCTTATCTAAGTGATTATGGAGTCATTATAAGGCTGTTAAAGACACATTTTTTTTCTTCTTTGGCTAGACCACCCCCCCCCCCCCCGCCCCCACCTTCATGATCACTCCCAATATACAGTCCTGATAACAGAGCGCACATCAAAGGCTTATCTTATCTAAGTGATTACGGAGTCTTTATAAGGCTGTAAAGTCTCCTTAGGTGGGGACATATAAGGGTTAAAGGGCAAATATAAAGGTTTTAATTCTACTAAATATTTAAGGGCACTTCAGTAAGGAGGTGACTGCCGAAAACCGCATCAAATTATCTTAAACGGTTTCTGAAATATTGCGATTTGAAATTTGATATTTAACATCCAAGAGGATTGAATTCAGGCTGCCTCATTAATATTCATGAGCCTTTTTATGACATCATAAGGGAACAGTAAAATTTTAAACTTTTTTAAATTGCCAGTATTGTTTTGCTCTTTAATCTGCATCAATTCAGTTTTCATATTGTTAAATTTATTCAGCTCCTTTAAACTAATATACATAGGAATTTAGCTCTTATTTTCGTTTAAAGTGTTACATTTCAAATTTAAAAATTTCATTTAAATAATTTAAAATCCAGTTACAATGCTTAATAATTAGCCAGAATTGACTTTTTTGGTATTCATTTATATGATATACACCCAAAATTCACTATTATTAAAAAAAACTTACGAAAAATTTAATATTAGTCAATTTTTAAACATTTTAAAATTTAGCTTTAAATTTAAATAACAGATTAAATTTTGAGTTAAATTCTCTATTCATGGGCTTATTTGTGGACAGAGACCAATTTCAATAATGGTTAAGGAGAAAAACTGTGTAGCATATAAGGAAATGCAGAATATTCCTGTTTAAAATTTCAATTTAAAATTTAAGTTCCACTATGACATCACAGAATATTGCATTGTGGGCCTTAATCAATACACAATCCAAGGGAGGTTACTCTAACAGGAAAAAAGGTAGGTGGAACCAGTCCACAATTACCTCCCCTGATTCGTTGTCCAAAATAAGGAAATATAGTCGCACAAATAGTCCCTCACTTGGATGCTGTGTCTTATGCCAGAGTGACTGAGCAGACTACTTCACTGTGATTCTTTTGATAGATCAACATGTAGGTGTTTTGAAAATTAAGAGTTTGTTTTGTTTCCTTTTGATTTTAGGAAAACAGGTGAACCTAAGCACACCCCTAAGAAGTGAGCCTACATGGGCCGTAACTGGTATGAACTGACAGGTGTTTACTTTGACAGACGACAGCAGGAAAAGGAGCTGGTCATGGTCATGTGTAAAGTGGATAAATTTGAAGGTAAGAAATGATGACATAAGCAGAAGAAAGTATGCATCGATTGCAAAGTTGTCAGCAATTTTTTCCCAAGAGGTCTTTGTACGAAAGGTAATGGAAAAATAATTGTGGTCCGAGGCCTGCTATGAGCAAAGTGCAGAATTTTGGAACTTCAATTATGAAGCTAGTTTTGGTCACACAGAGCTGAAACTTGACAGATTATCAGCCCATCTTACAAATTTAAAGGTAATGGAGGCAATTTCAGTCTATAGAAGGTGTTTTATTTTATTTTTTTTTAATTTTTAAATTTTCATTAAAATTTATTGAAAGTGAAAGTAGAATGTGAGTGAAACTGATGTAAATATTGTGCAGATATCCCTACACCATGTCTAAATGCAGCCTCTTTCTGAGAATTTTGTTTGTAGTGTTGCAATGGAGGGATTTTTTGAAAAATATAAGACAAAATTGTTGAAAAAGTCACATTTATCACCGAATGGCCAGTGTTTACTCTGGAGCGGGACGACCAAAAAAAGCGGATATGGGGTGATAAATTTCAAGTACCCTTTGAGTGGGAAATGGAAAAGTATGAATGTTCACCGGTTTACTTTTATGATATTTTCAGCGACCTTGGATATAGGGACAATGGACATCAGCCATCTGTGCCACAATACCCTCTGTATTCAGTCGTGCCATCTGTCCATGGAGCCACATACGGTCAACTGTGACAGGGTCAGATGTGTTAATCGGGGCATGTGCAAGGGTCATGCGGGGTATCCAGATTGTTTGTTGGAGTGTAAAATGTAAGTTAGCTCACAGTAAGAGTAAGTAAACTTTAAATGATGTGACATGACACTGACTAGCCATAGGACTTCTGTACTTACCAAAAGTATTTGGACGGACAGGCCTGAGCAAACAGTGTAGACCCAGATCAGACTCCAAAAAATGCGGCATCTCATCTGGTTCTACACTGTTTGCCACTCATTCAAAAATATTTTAGACACAAAATCCGGCAATAAAATGGACCTGTCCTAGTTTTAAGGTAAGTACGGTAATGATTTAAGGTGTCTGACTACTTAGGGCAAATATGGTAAGTAGTGATTGTCATGTACTCATCTTCTGGGTCAATATTATACCCAGCAAACAGCATTTTAAGAGTCCCTTGATGCAGGTCTCTTTCTTCCTTCCTTGCTTACTTCAGCAGAGATTTTGGAAATATTGTCTTTTATCACAGTTTGGGGTCAGTCCTGCTTCCCAGGGTTGATGCGAAACTGAAATTACTCTGAAATTATTCATGTTGTTTCCAAAATTTCTTCCGAAGCGTGCATGTTGTAAGATGCCTCCTGTAATACAACAGAACGCAGTCAATACAACATTACTTCATGCATGCATATCAATGAAAACAAAACCAGGCCTCATCTTGCCATTTATTGAAACTTAAAGACAATACAAACATATATACACAAAAAAATACATGTAAGTACATATCTGTAGTAGTACTAGTAGTAGTAGTAGTAGTAGTTGCAGCAGCTGTCTTCAGACATTCTGTAGTAGTAGTAGTAGTTGTGTTGTTGTTGTTTGTTGTTGTTGTTGTTCAACTACAACTACACCAAATACCAACAAAGCGTGTACTACAGCAACTACTAGAACTACAGACTTGAACTTGAAAATTTTTGCAGTTGTAGTACGTGCTATATTTGTATTTTTTGTTGCTGTAGTTGTTGTACAACAACAAAAACTGCTGCTGCTGCTGCTGCTGCTGCAGCAGCTGCAGCAGCAGCAACAAATACAACAACACCAACAACATTACAACAACAACAACAACAACAACAGCAGACCCAGATTCAGTTCTTAGTAAGTTTTACACTTAATGTAATTATGATCTGTCCCACTAGTAGATGGGACTGGATCCAACTGTCCCTTTTGGTAATCTCCCTTCACTTTACTGTTCATCTTAAAAGCAGTGTGCTCCTGGATTGCCCTGCTTTGTCGAACAAGTTTATGTTTAACCACTTCTGTCTTTTTAGAATATATTCGTTCATACTCTGCCTCCTTATCTATTGATATAAGTGAACGTTTCACACGCGCAGAAAGCTTAACACCAGAATTTTCAAACTTCTGAATAGTTGATGTTCCAGGGTCATTATTCAGTTTGTGTATAGCTGAATGAGCTCATCCTTCCATATTTCTAGAAAAATTCACATTTTTTGGAAGCGATACACTAAGTGACCGATTAACTGCCTCACACTTTTGCGTGTCCGTGTAAAGTTTCATTTGCTCTACTGATGCTGTACTGAGTTTCATCTTCAGTATTTCTAAAAGTAAATCCTTATCACTTTCATCCATATTCAGGTGGTGAATTTTATTTGACGCGAGGAACATGGAACGATTCCACCAGTTGTTACTGACACCTCCATGGCAGATGACAGAGTTCTGGGCACATTTCGAACAGTCACAACTATAGCAGAGCAGAGTCGATTCAAGAACTTTTGGTAAGCATCGTCACAAAGCTGTCATGTCACCTGCATGTTTCTTCATTAGCTCTTTTAAAATCAAACTGCATCTAGCCTTCACATCCGGACTGAAGACCTTCTGAGCTTCCTTCTGTTGTTCACGTGTTCTGCCAGGAAACATTTCACGGCTAAAGTTAGCCCTGTTACACTGTCGAAACTGGGACTGCCCTAGGTGAGTGGGGTCTGCAGGTTTTTTACCCTATTTATACTCATTTTTGTTTTCTGTCAACTTAAATAACAGACACCAGTCTGCATAACACAGTATATACAGATTTTGGCATCTTTCTGCTTCCAAAGAGTCATCACTACAGGGGCCTGCCCAGATGCACTTGTGTATTGGAATGACACTTGGCTGACATTTGAAATGCCACCTGGGACAGGGGACACCTGCAGGTGCTTTTACTTTGTTTGTAAGTAAATAAAGTTATATCATATTCTCTTTGGAAATGAAAAAGCCTGTTTTAGAGACCAAATTCAGTACTTTCAGAATTTTTTTTCTTTTGTTAACTTTCCTTAAATGGCAAAAATTGGTCGAAATTTGACAATTTCTTCATTTTAAGCCTTTAATATATGCAGAACCATTGTTTTGGTCATAGATTAGAATTGCATCAATAGGAGGCTATCACAGGGTGTTGTATGCTTTTTATTTCATAAAAAAAGTCCCAAAAATAAGTGAGATATTGCAAATTTAGTGTTTTTCAGAAAAACAAGTTTGGCTTTTGAAAAAGTTCCAAAACTTCATTATGGGTACCTGTGTTTGAAATGCTGTCACAGTCCTGTACTTTAAGAACTTGGTCTAATATTTGCTCTGATGATTGCAGACATGTGTAGAAACTAGGTAAACAGCACATGGTGTAACTTGGTTTTAAAAAAGAGGTCTGATAGGAACCAGTCCACAATTACCTCCCCTGATTCGTTGTCCAAAATAAGGAAATATAGTCGCACAAATAGTCCCTCACTTGGATGCTGTGTCTTATGCCAGAGTGACTGAGCAGACTACTTCACTGTGATTCTTTTGATAGATCAACATGTAGGTGTTTTGAAAATTAAGAGTTTGTTTTGTTTCCTTTTGATTTTAGGAAAACAGGTGAACCTAAGCACACCCCTAAGAAGTGAGCCTACATGGGCCGTAACTGGTATGAACTGACAGGTGTTTACTTTGACAGACGACAGCAGGAAAAGGAGCTGGTCATGGTCATGTGTAAAGTGGATAAATTTGAAGGTAAGAAATGATGACATAAGCAGAAGAAAGTATGCATCGATTGCAAAGTTGTCAGCAATTTTTTCCCAAGAGGTCTTTGTACGAAAGGTAATGGAAAAATAATTGTGGTCCGAGGCCAGGTATCGTAAATTAATCACCATAACTTTTGATTGGATTGGAATTTTTTGATGGGGTTTTCAACAAAATAATTCTCTTAAAGCTCTATCAACACCCTGAAAACCAGGAATATTTTAAATTTCTTTATATTTGCCCTTTAATTCATAAAATTGAGCAGTATTCAATATGTTACTTTAGAATCAAATAAATTCATTTGCAAATTTTGCATTTAACTTGTTGATTTTATTTGTTGATTTGTATTGTATCAGTTTATTTCTTTATTTTTTTTTATAGTTTTTTTTTTCTAAACACAAAAGTGTTGTTTTTTCTTGCATTGCGAAAAAGTACAAATGAACTGAAATAGAAATATAAAATTGAAAATATTTATTTATTTATTCATTTATTTATTTTCTAAAGTAAATAAGAACACTGCACAATTATTCCATTTCCATTTCAGTAAAACAATACATTATGGAATATGTCAAAAAGTTCTTAGACAATTTATAATTTGGATTTTATGCCAGAAAGCTTCTCTTTTTCAATAAATACATATATAACTAAATAAAATACTATCTTCCTAATCTTCTGTATTTGATCCAAAGAAACAAATAAAGGGGGCATTTGGTGATAAATTAGCGTATAGCATAAATGTCTGTATTTCTCCACAAAATATATTGTGGGTTTCATTAGAACTGCCTGGGAGAGACAATACTAATGAACAAAAACCAGGTATATTTTATTGAATAAACAGAAAAAAAAACCATCAAATTATCACCAAATTACCCACCTTATTTGTTTCTCTGTCTTCATCATAAACTTTGCTGATATAAAATCCAATTTTCCCTTTATCAGACCCCTACCTGTAAGGATGGCTAAAGTCACCAAGAATTTCTTATCTTAATCTCCTTAGTGTCATTAGGGTGTTATGCAATCCAAAATGTGTCTTTAAGTCTCCTCGGTGGGACCCAATAAGGGTTAATTCATAAAACTGAGCAGTATTCAATATGTTTCTTTAGAACCAAATAAATTCATTTGCAAATTTTGCTTTTAATTTGTTGATTTTATTTGTTGATTTGTATTGTATCACTTTATTTATTTATTTATTTTTGATAGTTTTTTTTCCTAAATACAAAAGTGTTGTTTTTCTTGCATTGTGAAAAAAGTACAAATGAACTGAAATAGAAATATAAAATTGAAAATATTTATTTATTTATTTATTTTCTAAAGTAAATAAGAACACTGCACAATTATTCCATTTCCATTTCAGTAAAACAATACATTATGGAATATATCAAAAAGTTCTTAGACAATTTAGAACGAGTATTTTATGCCAAAAAGCTTCTCTTTTTCAATAAATACATAAATTACTAAATAAAATACTATCTATCTTCCTAATTTTTCTGTATTTGATCCAAAGAAACAGATAAAGGGGGCATTTGGTAATAAATTAGCATATTGGCATAAATATATGTATTTCTGCATAAATATGTTGTGGGTTTCATTAGAACTGCCTGGGAGAGGCAATTCTAATGAATAAAAAAACAGGTATATTTTTTTGAATAAACAGAAAAAAATTCATCGAATTATCACCAAATTACCCACCTTATTTGTTTCTTGGTCTTCATCATAAACTTTGCTGATATAAAATCTAATTTCCCCTCATCAAGTCCCTACCTGTAAGGGTGGCCAAAGTCACCAAGAATTTCTTATCTTAATCTCCTTAGAGTCATTAGGGTGTTATGCAATCCAAAATGTGTCTTTAAGGAGGTAATTTATTCATGCCCTATCTAAATGATTAGGGTACTTGCATAGCAAAACTGAGAGACTAACATGTACATATACTTTGATAAAGTTCAAAAGGCTACCATATTTGTGCTTATAAGGGTACTTGCACTAAATCAGGGTGCCCCCTTAAATTTTTTGCCAATATAACATACATGCCATAAGCTCTTGGCAGACATCTGTGAGATCAGGCTAATTTTTAGGGGAGATCTGACAAAATTCTGTGAGATTTTCATAAAAAAATCACTTTCAAGCTCACAGAAATTAGTTTAAAGCCGCCTTTATTTTGATGAATTAAGCATATCAAAAGTATAATGAGTAATTTATTATAGCAGGCAGATCAGAGTAGCCCCCACCTGGGGGATAAGGAGAGTAGGAGTAATTGTTTTGCCAGCCATTGGTCGTTTTGCCCCTATACCCTACCCTACTCAGTCACCCAACCCCAGCATCACAAATCCCCACCTCATACCCTATCCCACAATTACCAACCCCACCCACCATCCCTTAACCAACCCAGCCCCACAATTCCCCCAACCCAACTGACCACTACCCTATGCAGCATCCTGACACACCCCACGTCTCCCTTTGCGAAGAAGAATGGTTTGGGGCGAAACGACTTGAGGGGAGGGGGAGCATTCCCCCTCCCTCCCCCCACAGGGACCTGTATCATACTATTTTTGAAGGTTTTAGATGCCTAATTATTGTATCTTTATAGATATACTAGGCCCCTAAAATCTAAAAAAAAAAAAAAAAAAGAAAATGACGATACAGATCCCTGTGCCTCCTCCAAGACGATGTCTTGCTACCGTCAGAAATAATTGGAGTGGTTTAGAATAAGTACGGTACACGATGTGCCGAAACGCTGTTGCAGTTTACCACGTAGATTTTTACCAGAATACTTTCTGTCAGTGACAGCCTCTTTGTCTGCTTATTTTTCTGGTGATTGAAATCATTATCACACCCCCAAACAGCGCGTCTGTGTGACATGTCGTCTATTTTTAATACCACGGTCGGATCAGTTATGAACTTGTTTACATCGAGCACATGGCTGTCAATCGGAACCAATCAGAACGACGCAAACCGTCCCAAAATGCAACGCGCCGATATCCATAAAGTGATCCATGTCAACAAGAAAATATGATACAAAGAAACAAAATGGAAAACAAGGAAGGCAGCCTTACAATGAGTGGCCTCACTGTTCGGCTGCCCTCTTTGCTTTCTGTTTGGCTTTCTCTCTGTTTGTACATTGATTAGCCACTGTATTTTTGTGTTACAACAACTGTGATCCACATCAAAGCCGCATTAAAATCAACAGCAGTGTAATACAAAATCCCTGTGTGTGTGTGTGTGTGTGTGTGTGTGTGCGTGCGTGCGTGCGTGCGTGTGTGTGTGTCTGTGTTGGGCTTTATTCGTTCGAACTCGAAACCTCGCCCCAATATCTGATGCAACCTATAATTACAAAATATGGTTTTGGCCGCGTAAGGTCCTCTAACTCATTAATAATACAGCACATCACTGTAAACACAAACCCATACCAGACTGGAATGAAACAAAGTAGCGGTCTTAATGGTAATCGAAAACCCTATGACAGGCCAGACCATAACAGCAACATCTAGGCGCCAAACTTCTGGAACAGATTGACACCACACTCGAAGTGTAGTGAATGACAAACAACTCGGTTTACAAAATGTTTGGCGTTTGATTCTAAATAAAAATATTTTGTTCTGATTGACCAAATCTTATCAGAAACCATTTGTCTTTTCTGTTTCAGTGTTGTTCCAAAATCTTATCAGAAACCATTTGTCATTTCTGTTTCTGTGTTGTTCTAAAATATTTACCCCAAAATTAAATTTACGGCCAAAAGTTGGTCTGACCTATGCAATTTCTATTGTAAAGAGATTTTTGTTTTAATTTTTGTCTAATAAGTATTTTTTTTTTTTTTTTTTTTTTTTTTTTTTTTTGTACTTTTCTTTGCTGAAATTGTATTATTGATGCTTCATAACAATATTGTGAAAACATTACGAAAACATGCCTATTCAAATATACTGAAAATTTTTGCACCCAAAAATGAAAATTTTCAGATAAAAAATTTCTGATATTTTTCATATTTCTGCTCAAAACACAGATTGTGGGTACTCTTTAGAACCGCCTCGATGAGGCGGTTCTAACGAGTACCCACAATCTATGTTTTCGAGCAGAAATAAGAAAAATAATGTATACCCCTATAAACCCCAGTTTTACTATATAAAAGTGGGGTTTGAGGGGGACAAAATATTATAGGTATGTTTTCGTGATGATTTCAGAAGATTTGAACAACCAGAACTTAATCAAAATCTGTCTCCAAATAACCTACCCAACAGATTTCTGTATAATTTGCATTCATTGTTACTAAAGGAAAAAGAGAAAAAAAAAATTTTAAACAATGACTACAATAAAACTTTTTGTGCGTAGGTAGTTACGACAAATGGTTTGCAAAAAAGTTTGCAAATTTACTTCTTCTGTGTAAAGACCCAAGTAAAAAACGACTTTTTGAAAGATGTCGAAAGCACAATATAGTGCCTGGGAGTTATCAACCACGACTAGATAACAGATCATGCATGCAATTTGTCGCATAACATCATCCCCCCACCCGCTCACAACCACCCCCCCCCCCCCCCCCACAAAAAAAAAGTAAGAGAATAGTCGAGGGAGTGCCACAATTACAAGCCGCAGCCCTTCCCAGACACCATGAGGAAGAGGAAACCGACATAACCAAACAAGCGCAAATCGAACAAACGTACGAAAAGTACTAAGATTAGCTCTCTCTTCCCCAAGCGAGGTAATCGCAATGCTAAAAGGACTGAAAAACACAAGAATAAATAACACAAGGCAAGACAAAACAAATCGCCTCGCAGAACGAAACCACAAAGCAACAAAGAGTAAGACTAACACCGGGACCACCGCCTTAGAACGGTCAGTAAATACTCTCCAGTCGTATATTCTGTAGTAGCCAATGATTCTGTAGCGGACAGTGAGTCCCTGATCAGACTGTGCGGGCGCGTAGTCTGGTCTGGGCCTTCGCTGTCCGCATAGGCCCAAAATCTCTATTTGGCGCGGCCTAACTGGATCGCGCGATTGCATATGGTATTTTGAGCCTTCACTGGGTGAACACATCATATTGTTCGTTTTTACATATTAGGCACATTTTAGTCTTTTTGTGTTGGCTGCATACAAAATAACGATTGTCCACCCACATTACACCATTTATAGCTGTTTTGGTAGTTAAATCAGACACATGTCGTCCTTGTTTTATAATTTAATGAATAGCGGTACGACCCTCGTAGGAAAGGTTGCTTGCATGCAAGCAAAATGGTCGAAAAAGTGTCATTTGAATGCCAGTGTCAGTCCACCAAGCACAAATGTACCTTTTGGTTATGTGCAGATTGCAAAGGCCCATATCAGACTGCACTGTTGAGACCAGGGGTTTTGCTTTTCGCAAACAAAATCATTGGATACTATAGAATGCTTCTACGGAAGGCAAATTCCCGGATGAGACTTTTTGCATGTGAAAAATTATATGAATGCGCATGTTCGAAGACACCTTTTTGCTTGACTCAATTAAGTGTTAGTAAGTGTTAGTAAATGTTATTTGCTAGTTGTGCGCCAAGCTAGACATTACGAAAACACGCCTATTCAAATATATTGAAAATTTTACCATCAAACAATGAACATTTTCAGATAAAAATTCTGTTATTTTTCATATTTCTGCTCAAAACATAGATTGTGGGTACTCGTTAGAACCGCCTCGGCGAGGCGGTTCTAACGAGTACCCACAATCTATGTTTTTGAGCAGAAATAAGCCAAATAATGTATACCCCTGTAAACCCCAGTTTTACTATATAAGAGTGGGGTTTAAGTGGGTCAACATTATTTAGGCATGTTTTCGTGATGGATTGTGCTCCCTCACAATCTGATCAAAGTTTTCGTTGTTCTCGTGAAGACGCATTCATTACATTAACAAATCCTGAGGTTTTAAAACTTTTTCATGCTCAACACAGCTGAGCATGAAATTTTTCATGCTAATAAATCTCAAATCACTAACAATTGCCAATGTTTGCTTGCAAAACCTAGCTGAGCATGAAAACGTCCTGCTGATAAATATGAAGTTGCCAACTATTGTTGGTATTTTCATATTTATTAGCAGAGAAAATTTCATGCTCAGCTGAATTGAGCATGAAAAAATTTAATAACCTCGAGATGATCTATGTAATGAACACCTGTATTCCCTCATGACATATAGTGAAAAATAGAGGTATGCAACGGATACTTATTTGGCAGATTTTCAGAATTCGCCGGTTTGAAACCGGTTTTGTACGTCCGCATTTGCATAATAACCAAACTGTTTCTCATTTTCCAAATTATACGGTGCTGATGCCCTGCCTTACATAATTCTAGACGGTATCATGACAAATAGTTTTCGAATTTATAAACTATACATATATTGTTAGAAGCACTTGTAATGGGTACTCATATGTTTGTTGTTGTTGTTTTTTTGTTGTTGTTTTTTTTTTTTTTTTTTTTGTTTTTTTGTTTTTTTGTTTTTTTTTTTGTAGATGAATGATGAAAATAGCAAGATTATTTGTTTTATCACGAATACATGCCTATATAATGTTAACCCCCTTAAACCCCACCTTTATATAGTAAAACCGTGGTTTACAGGTGTATACATTATTTTTCTTATTTCTGCTTAAAAACATAGATTGTGGGTACTTAGAACCGCCTCGCCGAGGTGGTTCTAACACGTGCCTGTTTTGAGCAGAAATATGAAAAATATCAGAATTTTCATCTGAAAATGTTCATTTTTTGGTGGTAAAAAAATCGGTATATTTGAATAGGCTTGTTTTCGTAATGTTGAAAAATTTTTAGTCTGGCGCTGTATCTCAGACGTATACATTTCATATCGACGTGTTAATATATTGTGTGTCACTGCCAATCCACACAGCGCTCCACTGTTCGAACGGGCGGGCTGAGATGAGTCTTCGCTTTGCGAGTATGCCAGATTTGTTGGATTTTTTTTTTTTTTTTTTTTTTTTTTTGCTTTCAACACTCATTCAGTTATATTGCTACGGGGTCTGGATGTGGGCAGAGCGCTTTTAGAGTGCAGCTTTACTAAAATATCATGCCCCAGACAGATGACATAATATTCAACCTACTCGCATAATACTGACACCGGGCTGACCAGTTATGATCCCTAGCAATACTGTCGTAATGCTGAGCGCCAAATGGAAGAGAATCTAGTGTCATTTTAAAGTCTTTGTTATTACACGGCTGGGAATCAAACCCGCATCCTGCCAGTCACCAAACTGGCGCTCTGTCAGTTGAGCCACTATGTCGGTACATGCCAGAAGGTACATTTTCCCATGTTGTAACTTTTATGTTCTGTTCTCTGTGAATGTCATACCTAAAAGGATAAATTCTCATCCTCACTGCAACTTTAATGCACAGACGCAATTATTACTACCATTATAGCAGCAAGAAGGAAATTTACAACAGACATATAAATAAGGTATTTTGATGACTTTTTGATTGGACCGCGTCAGGAGAAAAGTGTATTCGAACATGCTCAACATGCGCAAATTCAGATCAACCTGCGTATGCGCAAAGTATCACGCGGACCTTTGCATTGAATTTATACATTATGTAGCATCCAATGATTCTGTTAATGGGCAATGAAGGCCCTGATGAGGCTGCGCGGAAGCACAAGCTGATCTGGGCTTTCGTTGTCCGTATATGCCCGAAAACATGTTTTTGCATGGCGCGGCGAATTTTTCTTCGGAAAATTAGACAAATACCGGATTTGGAAGTATACAATTCTAGCTCGTGGTTCAGACCCCTAAATTATATTCTGTCTGGTTGCTGTACTTTTCCGAACCATTGTAAGTTGTATGTCGTCTAAAGTTGCGTAGCCAGAACGAAATTATTTATACACACTCCAAGGCAAAATGTTGAAAACGCCTCCTTGGTATCACTTGCAAAATGGAGGCTACTGTTTAAGGAAAAAATTGTCCCCCTCTGGGAGCAAATTCTATCCTTTAGAAGCAGTCGCAGTGATCAAGGACTAAATATATATCTTGTTAGGTAATCTCTCTCATCACGAAAACATGCCTATATAATTTTGACCCCCTTAAACCCCACTTTTATATAGTAAAACTGGGGTTTGCAGGGGTATAAGTTATTTTTCTTATTTCTGCTCAAAACATGGATTGTGGGTACTCGTTAGAACCGCCTCGCCGAGGCGGTTCTAACGAGTACCCACAATCTATGTTTTGACCAGAAATATGAAAAATATCAGTTTTTGTATCTGAGAATTTTTAATTTTTGGAGGAGAAATTTTCTATATATTTGAATAGGCGTGTTTTCGTAATGTTTAATGCGAATCATCTTCCTTACGCACATGCTTAATGTGCGCAATGAGCGGTACGCATTTGGTATGTGAGTATATTTATTAACCAAATGCACGCATGGTTGTTAACCTAATTATGGTTGATAATTCCCTTTTTGATAGCATGAAGATGGATCGATTCATAGACTAAATGTCGGCGCCTATCTCAGCCTGTTTCAGGTGGTTGGTACTTGACTATCAATGTCTGTGGGAGAGGAACCAAACAAATAATCATTCGCGTTCTAATCCTATAAAATGCGTTATTTGTAGTATATATTCATGAAAAAGATGAAATGAAATACGCCATTTCGTTTAAAGGACATTTCGTCTAAAGGACATTTCGACTAATTGCCAAATCGTCTTAAGAACATTTCGTCGAATACGACATTTGGTCTAAATTTCGTCTAAAAGTTTATAGTCGTCTAAAAATGTCTAAAAAATCGTCTGAAATTTTTTCGTCTATTTTTTTTTTCTTTTTTTTTTTTTTGCAGGGACACAAGTGATGTATAAACTCTGAATGATGTCGCGTTCGCCATAGCTCTTAAAAATCCGAAGAGTTCTTTCCTTTTCTTTCTTTACCTGAAAAGAAAAACAACAAAAATATAATTTTAATGCCCATTAGATATGCTGTTGAATTGTGCAACTGGTTTGGTTTGTATGAAAACCTAAAAACCTTCAGTCGGGGTTGCCATGGCTGTTGGCCTGCAATCAGCTGTTCAACAAGGGTGTCCATATGAGCATATTCCACCTTGAGGCGCTTCGAGAACTCGTACAAATCTGGGTGGTGTTTGGAAACGAAGATATTAAAGCGGCGATGCCATCCTTCAATGATATTGTTGGTGCGAGGTTCTTCATCGAGAGTTCGCGCATACACATTCCAGTGGTATGGCGGAAACAAAGCCTTTTTCCAGACTCTCTTGATCTGAAATTAGAAAAAGTAGGAAAAAATTACTGATATGAAAACAAAGAATTAAAATAAAAAATATGATTTAAATATTAAATATTAAAGCGCCCTCAAAGCACCGAGCAAAAAGTTTCGCATTTTTTTTTATTTTTTTGTTTTTAGTTTTTCATGAAAAATGAAAAATAAAAACGTCGTCTGCTGCCGTTGTGATTGGCGCTTTAAGGGTTAATGAAAAAATAGTAAGATATATTTACCATTTTCCATGCTTGGTCTTTGTCTTGTGGGTATAGTAGCCAGTGTAAGTCCTCTCCATATACTAAAGAAGATCATCAATTTCCTTTGAAACATTGGCCGGAAGCTCCGAGAAAACGTTGCATACATCTTACACCGGAACAAAAGCAAGAGCTGACACCATCTTGCAACTGATGGAGAATGTGGAGTCTTCAATTTAAGCTGACGGAGGCCAAGATCCTGACTCTGTCTCCAATGTGCTTGGTCAAGATAGAAGAAGCAGCAGCAGTAAACAGCAACATCAAGAACCTTTGTAGCTGCTTTTGTAGCTGCTTCCTCAAAATCAGTACGCATAACATTCCAGTAAGCATTCTACATAAATTTATAGCGGGCCGTTATCGGCCCGTCAGAGTAATGACGGTCCGCTATGGATTTATGTAGAATGCTAGCTGGGATGCACTTTCAGTTCAACGCTCTTTTCATTTAGCAATTCTTTGAGTGTCTCAAACAGTAAGTAGTAGTGGTCATGGTACCCAAGCCATAATCCAAATCATAAATCCGTAAACGAATGACGAATCAGAATGTTCAGACCAACAGACATGGGCCCCAGAATAAAGGGTGTAATCAGGACTCCGCGGATAGTAAGCATTACTTGATAAACAAGCTTCGCCCACCATGCCGATAGGCCTGAACGAAGGAAATACAGCGTATGTCCGGGATTTTGGAAGTCTACTTATGGCTCGTCATTGGCAAAACATCAGAAAGAATTCTGGAAACTGCCACATTGTAGGGATTGACCAGATCATGATGTCTTCCATAGACCTTTATAATTGCTGCTACCATTTGTATTTATTTATATTTTTTTATTTATTAATTTTTTTTTTTTTTATTATTATTAATGTTTTGTTTTGTTTTTTGATACCCCTTGCTCAGCAACCTTAAAGTGAGCACTTTCCCACGCTCCACGAAGCCCTGATAATTTGAACAGGCTCTGGCATAACAGATTAACTGCGAAACGTAAATGCCGTATGCTGGTGCAGAAGAGATGTTACTGCTCAGGAATGGAAAGTTAACAGTGGGAAAATTGAAGTCATCCCGTTTGTCGTAAAGCCTAGTAGTCAGCTTTCCATTGTCAATGTAGAGATAACAATCTAAGTTTGAAGAAGAGGCTGCAGTCTCCGTTGTTTCCTTTATTTCAAGTTCACATGGCTAGATGAATTCAAAATACTCTGCAAATTTTGTGTTTTTCAGAGACAATACATCATCTATATATCTGTGGATGAAATTGAATTGTTGTACAAGGTGTTTCTTGCCTGCTTTGAGGAGACTGTACAAACTCCGCCTCATAGGAGTATAAAAACAAGTCGGCAAGCAACGGTGCTAAGTTAGTACTCATCGGTATGCCGATTGTTTGCCGAAATATCCATACGCCGAACTCTACAAAATTATTGTCGATTAGATATTCCAGCATCTTTATGACATCTGAGTATTTTTGTGGTGCATCAGAGTAATCCCGAACGAAGTATGTGTTTTTGTAGCCAATGACCACATACTGAAAGCGACGATTACGATTCTTACGGAAGAAACACTGGTTGATAATTTCCTTAAATAGCTGTGCTTTTCTTGGTCAGAAGACAATAGACAAGAAGCAACAGCTGGCCAAGGACAGTGCCGTGAATCGTGTAAAGCCGATAGAAATAAATTGGGGTAATAGTGAATATACCAACGCCATACCATACTGTACTCTTAGATAAATGTTTAAATCCAGTATCGGTACCAAGAACTATGACTCTTATACTCGCATCTCCCTCCACAGTTTTATCAGAATGAACTTTCTCTCTTTCCAGTTCTATATTCTGATAAATTGACATCATCAAGTGATTTTGGCAGTTCTGGCAAGTGCTTCCTGCGTTCTCTCTGTATTCGCCACCGGAATAAGGAAGAAAAAAGGGACCATAAGTTACCTTTTCGATGACAAGGTAAATACGTTACGGTAAAAACTCGGACATCTCTATTAAATACAGATACGAAATGCAGAACACTTTTGATACTACTCAAGAAAAAAAATACTAAAGCAAAATAAAAGAGATATCTTTACAGTTGCTAGTTTAGGCAAATACACAGCACTGTCACCAGTACTCTCAGCTTCAAGGTCATGATTTTTAATTCTCGATGGTGGTTCTAAAGATTTGGCAGCTGTAGAATAATCAAAAAAAGGTAAGAGAAAAGTCCAGGGAGTGCCACAATTACAAACCGCAGCCCTTCCCATACCCCAAGAGGAAGAGGAAACCGACAAATCCAAACAAGCACAAACCGAACAAACGTACGAAAAGCACTAAGATTAGCTCTCTCTTCCCCAAGCGAGGTAATCGCAATACTAAAAGGACTGAAAAACACAAGAACAAAATGACACACGGAAAGACATACTTTAATTGGCTGTAGCCTAAGTCATGGTGGGTTCTAATTCCCACCGTCCCCCGAAAGGCTGTAGGGCATCTTTATTATCCAACCTCTTTAAATCACCAATTGAATAATTGTACTAACCTGCTCTCGACATCCTTCGGAAAGACTTTTTTTCGCTTGGCGTTTTTATCTAAATGGTTACATTGACTTGTGATGAACTTTGTCTTACCAGGAACCTTTTTTCTGTTTCTGTGCTTTGTTTTCAAATATATACTGTAAAATAATTTTACGGCAAAAATGGGTCTGCCCTATGCATTTTTTACAGTAAACTGAAACTTCGGAGACCTTTTATTAGCAAATACGTTTTGATTTTCTTCTTTGATATTATATCATTGATGTCCATTGTGAACATTTCTGTAATTTTGAGTAAGTGGAGGAACTTGTTTAAAATCTGCACACAAACTAGCAACCCTACTGTTATCTGTTGTTGTTTTTTATGGAAAAACTGGTAATTTTCATATTTTTAAAATCATTGAATAGAATTAACATTTTAATGCATAGGTAATTATGACAAAAGATGGGCTGCGGTTTGTGATTGTGGCACTCCCTGGTACTTTTCTCTTACCTTTTTTGTATACCACGCCTGTTGTGTTTGTGCCGTGTGGAGACCCTAAAAAGTCTCCCCGTACTCATTTAATGGTGTTATTATTTCAGGTGCCAGAGTTTGCACTTTACAATCACCCTTCGTATTCCTCTTGCTCATGATTCTTATTTATGTTTTCGCTTTGATGCATTGACTTTGTTGGGAGCCTTTATGCGAACCGAATTTTTATGTACTTCTGTATTAAGGGTAGCATCGGGACCCGGGGTGAAGTCGGTTAGCTGTAAAAGTGCTTTAAACCCTCGGGGGGTTATTCTACTGACCGTTCTAAGGCGATGGTCCCGGTGTTAGTCTTACCCTTTGATGCTTTGTGGTTTATTCTACGAGGCGATTTGTTTTATGTCTTACCTTGTGTTATTTTGTTCTTGTGTTTTTCAGTCCTTTTAGCATTGCGATTGCCTCGCTTGGGGAAGAGAGAGCTAATCTTAGTGCTTTTCGTACGTCTGTTCGATTTGCGCTTACAAATATCCAAAGCATATGTTCTATGAGGAAATAATAGAATAAAACAAGACCTTTATTACATATCAATATGTTCGTTCATTATGTATTCTGTACAATAGCGAATTCATTTTAATGGTAAAGTCTTTGGAACAAATGCTGTCGTTGTCGAGGGTTCACTGTACCAAATAAAGATTAACAAAATACTGAAAATCTGCGCTATAATTCATAACATTGCATACTCCTGCTTTCACTATATATTATGGAGAAACAGGGACCACATATTATAGAGACCTGCTCACTGTATGTGTAGAAATGCGAAAATCTCTGATGAGCAAGTCACAACCAAATTTGACTGGTACCATTGCGAACATATGCCTATTCAAATATATAGAAAACTTCACCTCCAAAACACTGAAAATGTTCAGACAAAAACTCTGATATTTTAATATTTCTGCTTAAAACATAGATTGTGGGTACTCGTTAGAACCGCCTCTGTCTAATCTATGTTTTTGAGAAAAAATAAGAAAAATAGTGTGTGCCCCTGTACACCCCAGTTTTACTATATGAAAGTGGAGTTTAAGTTGGCCAATATTATATAGGTATGTTTTCGTGATGCATGCGGAAAGTATACCACCACCGTCTGTTATAACTACATGACACTTCTCTACTGTCAACTGCAGGGAAGCTTATTGACAATATCCTGCTTGGCCGCCTGAATGGACCTCATAAGAACGATACCTTTTTACCAGGAAGTCAGGAAATAGAGGGAAATAATAGGAATTTCACAGCATGGCAACTCAAATAGAAAAGCAGGGACCTCGAGCGGTACGAGTAGACTATTCTACCTCAGGTTTTTTTTTTTTTTTTTTTTTTTTTTTTTTTTTTGACAGTTCCTTTACCAACAGAAGGGGTGTCTGGTTATATTAATGATTACCATGTTTTATAAATATTCCTGTATGTAACGCAAAAAAATGTACGCCCGGATCAGGCGCCGCGTTCTGAGGCGTACTACACTGTTCGCCAAAGTCCATTTTATGGAACGCTATGCATTAAGTGGTTAATTCTGAGAGATTCATCTAAGTGAAACTGCCCAGACGTGTTCATTGCGACTGTTTCAAATTCCATGATGATATGCATGCATGGGAGCAAAATGAAGGTGAATTTTCCTACCTTCTGCGACCAACCCAGTAAGCATTCTACATAAATCTAAAGCGGGCCGATATCGGCCCGTCAGGGTAGCTGACGGGCCGAATACGGCCCGCTTTAGAGTTATAAAGAATGCTAGCTGGGACAGAGTACAATAAGAGTACAATAAATGTGTATGCTGACGACGTTACTATTAAGTATCCTGTTCTGTGCCATGCATGTAAATGTTTTCCAGGACTTCTATAATAGCCTAATTTCCAAACATCAATTTAACATTCAATTTAAGCAAGAAGAAGACAGAATATTTAAGTTAGGTGGGTTATAGCCTCACTCCTTATGGGTTTTTATTTTCCCTACCCCAACATTGTGTGTCATTTAGCGAGCTCCCCTAAATTGCAGATTCCTAAAATCATCTCTGCCTGGTACCCAATGCTATAGATTTGGTGTGTTTTACTGGAGTATTCACAGTCGTCCGCCGATATTAGACTCAAAATGATTAAAATCTTATATCAGAAATTAAGCGTTCAGCTTTAGCAGGGAACTATTTCTCGGGCGGCTTTCGGTAGTCGTTGGGTCGACAGACCAGAAAAATGGACTGTCGAAATGAGTTATGTTGATTCTTGTAGCGGTTTGGCAACTGCTCTCCCCCCTACCCCCTCCCCCCTCCCCCCCCACCCCAAAACTCCCACCCTTTCCCACTCCCAACACGAAACAAAATGGGTCCACTTTGTGGAAGAAATTTGCTCCCTATGCAACCATGCCCTTTCAGCTTTTTTCCTTGTATTACTGTATTTAGATTTAGTGTCTGGACACATTAATTTAAATTAAACTCCAGGGCCCAGTTGTTAAAAACTAACGATATCGTTAATTCGCGTATCGTTAAGAATTTGATCATTAACTATGGCATATACACAAATAATTTTGCTGAAAAATGTGAGTAGCTTTTGCATTTGCAAAAGCTACTCACATTTTGTCAGTAAAAATATCTGTGATTTAGATATTGTGCTTACTAGAGGAGTTAACATTTTGACCATTAACGAGCTCGTTAAGCTAACGATGCTTTGAACAACTGGGCCCAAATTAGTACATGTTGATGTGTTTGCGTTCTGCTGTGTCTGGTTCTGCATTGTTGGCTCAGGCTTATCTGTCTGAACACGTAGGGTAAGGTCAGTAGTTTTAACAAGAACTAATGAAAACCACAGGATCTTTCGAGCCGCAACGACAGAAAACGTATCATCGGATATATGCCACCAGTGAAGATTCAGGTCAGCCCGTGAATCTTTACAGGGCACGATTTGGATAGCCAAGAATGTAACGTTTCTTCATGCGAATTTAGAAGACTCTGTTCAGATTGCACGGAATCACAGGCTGGTTTGAGTCTTCGTTGGGCGCACATGTCAGAAGGTACGTTTTCTCACGTTGCGACTCTTTAGCTCTTGGCGTTTCACAGTGTCTGAATGGAAAATCTGGAGGCGTGTTGTTGTGTTTTTCTGACACTAGTAATATTTACGGAAAGTAGTGGTTAGTGTAGTCAAGACCAGACATGTCTGTTTCAGTATTTAAGAGAATAGTTGCTGACACATTCCTATTAATTTTCCGTAGGCCAAAATGCTAAGAGTTTAAAGTATCTCACCTGCTTCAGTTCCCTTCCAGTTTTTGGTGTTATGTGATAGGCACTTGAGAATTATAAAGAATGCTTACTGGGTTTGTAGCACTCCACAAAGCCCTATTTTCAAGATTCCCTACAGAATATTATAATGTTTGAAATTCTTCTCCCCTAGGAACCTCTTGTTGCCTGAAATAACTAGAACAGTGCAGTCTATTTTTTTTAACCTTATACTGCATACACCATCTACTCCGTTCACTCTATTTTAGATGGGACCTATTTTTTCAGGGTACCTAATCAATGTGACGTCAACAGTAGTCTGGCTCCAGTTCCGCTGATTTGCGAATACATACGTAGAATATAATTATTAGACAGATAAAAGTAATATATTTACATCACGTTAATGCTTAGTATTCTGGGTAAAATTTTCAACAGACAACATACTGAAATATTTTTCTTATTTTTCCTAGAAAACAGGTTTTAAAATTTGATGCACTATTTGCATGAAATGTCCAATCCTGTTTTCTTGGACACTATGAAAAATATTATGAATTTGTCGTCTGCTGAATTTGTCCACAGATTAAGCACCATAACTGATCTACTTAACTTATGATACCATTCTCTGGGCTAATACAGCAGACGACAAGACAAACTCGTGGTATTTTTCTAGTATTCCCAGAAAATAAGATTTGACAGCTCAAGCAGAGACACTTTGCATTAAATGTCAAACCCATTTTTCTAGAAAACATCAGTAAAAACTATTCTAAAATGTCGTCTGCTGAATATTTTACACAGCATGTTAAACTTTAAGTCTAAATAGTAAAAAATATAAACATGACGTATGTATTATTCATTAATTCCAGATAAAAATACGGTGAGCGTGGGAAACCAAATTTTTCACATGCGCAGCAGCAAAGAAAGTACATGTAAACGTGCAGTTGGGAATGTAAGATAGCCAGTACCTGGACTAGCCTAGGTACCTGCGCAATCTGGTCAGAACATGCACTGGCCCTTTACATCACGAAAACATGCTTATATAATGCTGACCCCCTTACACCCCACTTTTATATAGTAAAACTGGGGTTTACAGGGGTGTACATTATTTTTCTTATGTCTGCTTAAAACATAGATTGTGGGTACTCGTTAGAACCGCCTCGTCGAGGCGGTTCTAGCGAGTACCCACAATCTGTGTTTTGAACAGAAATATGAAAAAATATCAAAATCTTTATCTGAAAATTTACCTTTATTTGGTGGTAAAATTTTCAGTATATTTGAATAGGCGTGTTTTCGTAATGATAGAGTCGCATTGCAGAGTGCATGAACGGAGGGCAAATTATCTGATTAGACTGTTCTGTAATCCACGCAGGGTGATCTGAACCATCGAATTTCACATTCAGTTATAAGACTAAATTATGTGAGTTGTGATATCTGTTTGTTTGAGAAAATCCCAATTTGAATGTACAAATTTATTTTGCTATTTTGGTAGGATTTCAGTTTGGAATTCTATTTACGTTCAACTTGGTCATTAGACTTTCGATAATAAAAATGTCAAAATACTTGGTGTTAGTTTTTTGTTTTATTTTCGCGGCTATTTTATGTTGAAACTATAAACACTTCTGCTACAATGCCTATTAGTACTTGCGTTTTACGGTGACTCAGTATATAAGTTTAGAAAAATTGTCGGTAGCCTGAATTTTCTGATCAGTTTAGTAAAATTGTCATGTGTTATAAACGAAAGGGGTATACAATTGATGTTATATAACAGGTCTTCAGTGGGTCAGGGTTCAGATTCTATGATGGCCCCGACTTAAAACTATTCATTTAAATGGTCTAGGCCGGAACTTTGTATGTTTGTTTCTCGGCACACCGGGTGTGTGTGTGTGTGTGTGTGTGTGTGTGTGTGTGTGTGTGTGTGTGTGTGTGTGTGTGCTCCAGTATTCCAAAGGTGGTGTTTGACACCCCAGAGGGCTCCAGATGTCTCAACACATTGTTTCTGTTGCGTCTCATATTTGCTTCATTATAAGCTTTATCCGTTATTTATTTCTTGTCCGGATTGATCCATGAATGAGTTGAGGACCTCCGGGCGGACCGAACAAATATATGTATTTACCAACTGAAGCTGAGGGCGAGGATTAGGATCCCGTAGAAGATAGCTTGAGCCCCGCAGTTATTTATTACTGTCCATTCCGAGACGGCATTGCCATTGTGGTACGTTACGTAAAACGTTCTATAGTATTTCACTTACAAATGTTTCTTCTTATAACAATTTTGTAAGTTAAAGATATTAGCAGTTAAGTTTGGATAATAGAATTGCCACCTTTTTGGACAGGGCTACCAAATCAGGGCCCAGTTGTTCAAAGCATCGTTAGCTTAACGAGCTCGTTAAGGGTCATTTTGTAAACTGTTTTAGCAGATTCAATATAAAATATTCTGATATTTTTTGCTGAAAAAATGTGAGTAGCTTTTGCACTGCAAAAGCTACTCACATTTTTTCAGCAAAAAATATCAGAATATTTGCGTATCACTCGATGTAAATTTTAACGAATCGTTAACTAACGACATCGTTAGCTTTGAACAACTGGATCCTGCTTGCCACCTGTTCTGTTTGTGTCCGTCTAATTGTCTGTCTTTCCCTTTGATGTTGAGAACTTGATGTGCCTCTGGTTGTATCAGTTCCTGAGTTCATTCATTTACTTTTCATCTGTCTTCTTGTGTAAATCGTATTTTAACCCTTAAAGTGCAATTCACAGCTGTCAGCAGAGGGCACTATATATATATATATATATATATATATATATATATATATATATATATATATATATATTATTTTTTTAGAACATAAGTCTTGACGTTTTATGTGAATCGTCTGCCAGACGATTTACATGAAATTTCAATGCTTTTTTCCTCTGAAAAATATTATTTTAGAATGTCGTCTGCTACAAATTTTGCTTGGAGCTTTAAGGGTTAAGATAGACTTTGTAATGAACTTGTCTTACTGCGTTAAACACACTTCAAAAAATGAGTTATACATTTACCACGTTGTTTCCGTAGTATTAGAGACAGTGTTGTATGTCTGATGAATATTGGCAACAAACAACTCGGCCACTTCCGGTGCAATTAATGGAAACGAATACACTTTCCAGGGACGTAACTCTCTCAGAATGGTTTACCTTCCTTCTGGAAAATGGTCTCCTTTTGGAACAGACACCTTTTAAAAGGGGATCTTGTGTATAGCAAAGCAAACAGGAAATTACAGAAGTTGTCCCTCTGATGAAGAAATCACCGAACTCTAGCACGTATATCCAGTCTCCCTAAGAAAATTGTATAGAGCACCGATGGCGATGGTGATTAAAGATTCTTTGCACGCTTTCCGAAGACGGAACACATTTTTCCCATTATAAATACAGAAGAAAATGATGTTGCCATGACGAGCGAACCTCTGGAGACATTGGGACAGTCAACAGCAATTTATCAGAAGACATCCGTAATTATTCGGACATCTTTCGACTATTTTCCGATGGGATTAAAGTCCAAAATGTTACATGGCGGCCAATGCCATGTGTTTTTAAAGCGGCAATGACACAAGTTCACAGGGTCTGTTGCCATTACGAAAACACGCATATTTAAAATTCATTGAAAATTTCACAACAAAAAACTGAAAGTTTTAGATAAAAAATATGATATTTTTCATATTTCTATTCAAAACATAGATCGGTGAGGCGGTTCTAACGAGTACCCACAATTTATGTTTTGAGCAGAAATCAGAAAAAAATGTATACCCCTGTAAACCCATGTTTTACTATATAACGGTGGCGTTTATGGGGGTCAAAATTATATAGATATGTTTTCGTGATGTAACTAAAGTGGTCATCATATTAAATTGAAATTACAGTCTGATTTGGGACCATGGTCATGTAGAAGCTGAAAGACTTTTTAACTCTGAGCATTGTGTAGCCTATTGATAAATTAATAGGGGTGTGTCACCAAGTGATGGCAGGGAGCGGGAATCCGGCTAACCGCTTGATAGAAAACTAAGAAGTGTGTAAAGAAGCACGAGAATGAGTGGATTGATTGGAATGTTGCGGATATATTTGTTCAAAAGGTGCTTGTATGGGACGCAATAGAATAAATATTATGGTCCGGTGCTTTATCTTCATTCTGTGTTTACTAAAATATTTTTGCTTCCACTTACTGTCTTTAATTTACTTAATCCATTATTCTTATACCACCATGTGACTGATATTGTTGGGGGAGAAACATTGTAATGTTCAGGCCTAATGAAACACTTCGTATATCCATAAGAAATTGTAAGATTTGATGTGATTATTACTTGATGTGAATATGATTTAATGTAATCATAATGAGACCACACGAGTCCTCAAAGTAAATAGACCATTTAATTATATCTATCGCTTAGCAAATGCTAAGCGTTAGATATAATTAGGTGGTCTATTTACTTTGAGGGTATAATTCAGCAGAAATGCATTCCTGATTTTCCTAGAAATTAGATTTTGGTATCCCATGCTATTGTCTCCTCCTTTGGAGACAATTTGTCTAAAAGGTCAAATCTATTTTCTGTAAAAAATAAGAAAATATCAAAAATATGTCAGGGAGCTATGCGAGCGAAAGGGTGTTTTCGATTTGCCAGCGCCGAATATCTATATCAGCCAGCGAAGATACACCCAACCATTATGAAAACATGCCTATTCAAATATATTGAAAATTTCACCACCAAAAACTGAAAGTTTTCAGATAAAAATTCTGAGAGTTTTCTTATTTCTGCTCAAAACATAGATTGTGGGTGCTCGCACTATCTATGTTTTTGAGCAGAAATAAGAAAAAAAAATATTTAAACCCTTGTAAATCCCAGTTGTACTATATGAAAGTGGGGTTTAAGGGAGTCAAAGTTATGTAGGTATGTTTTCGTGATGCTTTCTATTATATAAACAAGAAGCAGGAGGCTAAATTGCCTTCTATTCTATCCACCATGGCCTACTTAAAGCCTTTATAAATCTATATCCCTACTCTATGGCGGAGGGGGGGGGGTGGTATTTTTTTTTTATTATTATTATTATTATTATTATTATTATTTTCCCAGAAAATAGGCTTTGACATTTTATTCAAAGTGTGTTCTGAGGATGAAAATTATTGTTAAAGCCTATTTTTATGGAAACAAATAAGATAAATATTTCAAAATGTCGTCTAACTCAGCAAGCTAAGCATTGATTGTAAATGTCCTCTACTTATGAATTTTTGTCCCCTGTTTCAAACTTAATGTACATAGACATATTCTACATTATCTAAAGATTCTGTACATGTACGTGTAAGTGGACAGCGAAGGACCTGAATTCATATTCCCTCTTTTACATATGCCCGAAAAGTACATTTTCACATAGCCAGGCCTGTTACACTGGTTTCATAAGTCAAAAGTCTAAATACAGTTATGCTCTCGCACTTCCGAACTCAACACGTTAGACAGGAGAAAGAGGCTGTTTCGAACTCATTTTTGCGTCGCTTGGAAATTTTTCAGATAGCTCAAGAAAACAAATATTTAGGGATATTTTAGGGAGTTTTTCTTTTTTATGAAAATATGTGTTGTGTGTAACAATTAGAATAACATCATCGAGGCGATTCTAATGAATACACCTAGCATACTATTATTTCATAGAAGCTCGAAAAGACGTACCTAAATTATCATATTTTGCTTCTTTACCTGGCGCTATGTTTAACCCTCGGTGGCTCGAACTACCAAGGTCTAGAAAAACTTTCATTGTCCAAAAGATGTTCGAGCAATTGACGTTTGACAGTATATGCCAGCACTGAATATTCATATTAGCCAGCGACGATGCACAATCTGGCAAAAGTCTTTGCTATATATTCTACATTACATCACTGAAACATACATATACAGTCAAACCTGTCCTAAAGGCCACCTGTATTAAGCAATCACCTGCCTTTAAAGGCCACTATTTCAGATCCAATTAAGGGTGAAGAAGTGGAAATCTACCTGTATTAAGCAAGCACCTGTCTTAAGCAACCAATTTTTGGCTTTCCCATAGGTGCTTGCTTACCACAGGTTTGACTGTACATGTATAATTTTGACCCCCTTAAACCCTACTTTTACAGTGGTATACATTATTTTTCTTATTTCTGCTTAAAAAAAAGATTGTGGGTACTCGTTACATAGATTGTGGGTACTCGTTAGAACCGCCTCCGCGAGGCGGTTCTAACGAGTACCCGCAATCTACGTTTTGAGCAGAATATGAAAAAATATCAGAATTTTTATCTGAAAACTTTCAGTTTTTGGTGGTGAAATTTTCAATATATTTGAATAGGCGTTCTTTCGTAATGATCAAAAGATTCTGTTAAGGGACAGCGAAAGCCCTGATCAGACTCATCTTCTACATATGTCCAGAAAAGTTCATTTTTACATGGCCAGGCCTATTACACTGGAATCAGCATCACGAAAACATACCTATATAATTCTGACCCCCCTTAAACCCCACTTTTATATTGTAAAACTGGGGTTTACAGGGGTATACATTATTTTTCTTATTTCTGCTCAAAACATAGACTGTGGGTACTCGTTAGAACCGCCTCAATGAGGCGGTTCTAACGAGTACCCACAATCTATGTTTTAAGCAGAAATATGAAAAATATCGGAGTTTTTCATGGAAAATTTTCAGTTTTTGGAGATGAAATGTTCTATATATTTAATAGGCGTGTTTTCGTAATGGAATTCAAAAAGAATAAATGCCAATGTGCTCTTGCACTTCCTAACTCAATCCGTGCTACACGAGAAAGATAACAACTAAATTGGGCCGAAAAAGCGCTTTCCGACATCATGCACAAAATGCACAGAGTCAGATAAGCCTGCGCATGCGCAAAGTATCATCCGGGCCTTTGCTCTCTATTCATACATTATGTAGTATTAAATGATTCTGGTGGCGGACAATGAAGGCCCTGATGCGCGGAAGTGCAGGCTGATCTTCGCATATGCTCAGAGACACGTTTTCGCATGGCGCAGCCCGATTGGTTCGGAAATTGGAAATACTCAGACCATGTGTGTTGTGTAATTACTTTCTCAAATAGGGGTGACAGGTTTGCTTTGTTTTCCAGTAATTGTCTTTGACGTCTGGCGGAAGTACATGTGGTGAGGAATGCCACAACTGAAATATTTATTAATAATATAAAACAAAAGTGATGTCGTGGATCAATAGAAGGTATCATAGTGGACATTTGAGTTGTCTGTTTACAACAAATTATGAAAAACGAGGCGCGACGTAAGAAGCTACGCCTAGACCTAGATCAATCGCCACAGAACGCGGAGTCATTGTTTGCATTAAATACAGGGATTTCTATAAAAACATGATAATAATAATACAAAACCAAGACACCCTTTAAACTGGAAAAGAGAACATTACGTAAACATGCTTATCCAAATATATAGAAAAGTTCACCTCCAAAAACTTAAAATTTTCAGATAAAAAAAAAACTCTGATATTTTTTTCATATTTCTGCTCAAAACAACGATTGTGGGTACTTGTTAGAACCGCCTCGGTGAGGCGGTTGTAACGAGTACCCACAATCTATGTTTTAGCAGAAATAAGAAAAAAATTATACCCCTGTAAACCCCCGGTTTTACTATATAAAAGTGGGATTTAAGGGGGTCGAAATTATAAAGGCATGTTTTCGTGATGAAAACCACGCCCAAAGAGTTTGAAGAAGTAGAGTCCACTCGACATAAATGGGACTTGCTTCACCTGGCTTTTTAACTAGGGATACGTTTTTAACGAGATCCTTTTCTCTTCCCTGCACACTAACCTCGAACGTCGTTGGCTCGAACATCCTCGGGACCATAAAAATTTGTTCGAGACATGGGCAGTTTGAGCCACTGAGGGTTAATCATAGCGCTAGGTCAAGAAGCAAATGGGGATTATTTAGGGCGGTGTTTTTCATCTTTACAAAAATGGTATGTTGAGTGTACTTATTAGAATCGCATCGATGAGGCGATTCTAATGAGTGAAAACAGCATACATATTCATGAAAAATAAGAAAATTTCCCTAAAATATCCCTAAATATTTGTTTTCTTGAGCTATGGGAAGAATTTCACAGGGCCATGGTCGGTCTTTCTGTGAAGATTTCGTTCAAAGTACTAGAGGATTCAATGATGGGCCAATGTTTGTGCCAGTCAGATGTGTCACCTTATCATTATACACTGGTCCATCATTGAGTCCTCTAGCACTCTGAACGAGATCTTCACAGAAAGATCGACCATGGCCTACAGAAGACCCAAAAGTCTGCGGGATCTTCTTGAACGTGCCAAGCTCAAACCAGACATGCGTGATAATAACCACTTGGGGAGACACGACCGTGCGGCAAAGCAAAATACAAAACTTACAAAATGATTACCCACATACAGATCGCGAAGACAGCGTCTGGGGCAACCATCAAGCTAAGGTACAACACTTGTTGTAAGACGATCAATGTTATCTACCTTATAACATGCACCAAGTGTGGAAAACAAAATGTTGGTGAAACCGGTGATCATGTGAATCAACGGGTGAACGGCCACCGGAATGCTTAGAAACACAAACGGTTCGAGAGGTCTCCTGTCGCAGAACACTTCTGTTCACGAGAACATGATTTCCTCAACAACGCAGCGCTTTGTTGCTTAGATCATAACCCGGGGTGGACAGATCGAACCAGAAAAGCTCAGGAGAGCGATTGGATCCGACGTCTGAACACTCTACGGCCATATGGTATTAACCAATAGAGGGAAATCGTTCCTTAGTCAGGGCATGCGACATCTTATGTGAAACGTTTTGTTCATGTGATTTTCCGGAATCACAGTGTGCGCTGGGCCCATTTTCCTCAAGTATTGGTGAGAAACACTCAGTTTGGCGTATATCCTTTTCGGTGTAAGGTTTATACGCATTGTATACATTGCGTATATGGGCACAATGGTGTTGACAGGAAAGATAAGCTTTTTACTTTTTGCACGTTGTGTTTACGCGTAATGTTAACATTTAACATATATCCAAACACGATCAGTTATCAAGTTGCAGCGGGCTAGATAACATGGGCCCGAAAAGGGCATGATCTGTTTTCCAATTATTTCAACTCATGTAACTTTTGTTTGTAAGTTTTACATTTTATATTTTCTTTTTTTAAAAATAGAAAACCTCTGAAGAAGGCGAAAGCCGAAAGGCCTCAGGTAAATCATTTGCACTGTTAATGATTAACTCTCAATTAGGGGATAATTGTATTGAAAATTTACATTTGGGGCGGTCAATCGTCGGTTTTACGGTCGGAAATTTCGTTACGGCTCCGCTTTCAATACAGTTATCCCCATTCTAATGCACTTTTTTTTCACTTTAAAACTTTAAAACCCTACCCTAAGGGGCCCCTTTTTTTATTTTTATTTTTATTTTTTTTATTGAATCAGCTGAGCGATGCCTAACTGCTCAACTTCCCACTAAAATTTTAGTGCTCACAAAAAAGGGCGAGATAGAATTAAAAAAAACTATGACAATCTAAATACTGCTAATTCATTGAAAATATTTTTAATGTGTGTATGATTTATAAAACTAAGCTTCTTCTTTTAAATCAATAGCTATATGCTACTTTTTAACTGTCATATGTTACGTAGGTCATGACCTTTCCGTGGTAATCAATAAGTAAGCAGATCGTGCTTTGTGTTTGAAATTCATTACGAAAACATGCCTATTCAAATATATAGAAAATTTCACCGCCAAAAACTGAAAATTTGCAGATAAAAAACTCTTATATTTTTCAAATTTCTGCTCAAAACATAGATTGTGGGTACTCGTTAGAACCGCCTCGCTAAGGCGGTTCTAACGGGTACCACAATCTATGTTTTGAGCAGATATAAGAAACATAATGTATACCCCTGTAAACCCCAGTTTTTCTATATAAAAGCGGGGTTAAAGGGGGTCAAATTATATAGGCTTGTTTTCGTGATTTTGTCGGAGATTCGCTCATACGTTTATTCATATTGTTAATTTTTTTTTTTTTTTTTTTTTAATTTTTTTTTATTTTTTTTTTGTTTTTTTTTTAATTTTTTTATTTTAATTTTATTTATAATTAATTTTTTTATTTTTTTTAAATTTCTGGAAATTTTGTGTGAACTGGACATGATGAGTGGGTGGAGAGTTAGACCCTGGGACGACAGTTGACAGACTTTCTGATTGTGACACTGGTACTGCAGATGGGTTCCCATGTTGAATAGCCGAGTATTGTCGCTTTTGGGCATCAGATGAGTCTCTGTTATATGACTTCACGGAACCTTCATTCTTGTGCTATGAGATCCTCATTATGGCACGCGTGTCTACTCCAGCATGGGACAGTAGAGTGATGGTAGTTGCCTTGACACTGTGATTTGTGTACACTTGACTCAGCTCTGCCTCCTTTGAGATTACTTTCATCATGTCACCAAGGGTCCGTGGTCCTACAGGCCGACAAATAAACCACACTTCATCAGAATGCGATACTTTATTCCTGGCTTGCTGGAAGAAAATATCACTACCTGGCTTAAGTTTGCTCAAATACAATTTAAGGGAGGTGACAGGACAAGATTCACTGCCATTAACTGCATACATTCTCGGTTTTGAGTCTTGATTTGTATCGCCTTTCAGTCCTGGATGATTCTTGGTAGCTTCATTGTAGCCCATCTCAACATATTCAAGGCCAGTGTCATCCTTTTTAAAGACAAATGCATCCTTTTTTAGAGACTCCAAGTTCTCTCGGCCCCTGCGAGCAAATGCCCATGCAATGTCAAACTACACTTTCTTCTGCAAAGACCTTTTCTGTTTCATGCTAAACACTCCCGACTGCCTTAGTTTCTCAAGGTCTGCTTCGGCGATTGCAGGGTAGTGCTTTGTTTTATCAAACCCATCTCGTTTAAGCTTCTGAGCACTGCAATAAACACTTGATTTGACCGGTGGAAATCTTCATTGCTCATGAGGCAGATATTTCTATTATGGGTGTGTGTGTGGGGGGGGGGGGGTGCACGTAAATGACGGTTGATTGAACCCCTTATACCAGTATACGTAGATTTACTGTAGGGTTCACCATACCCATTTCTGACTTCAGCGTAGAACTTTTCAAGGCGACTGTCCAGTTCTCTGTTTTCCAAATTTTCAAAGTTATCATTGAATCCTCGAGAGGCAAGCCACTCTGAAATTAAAAAAAAAAAAAAAAAAAAAAAAGATAAATAATTCTAATGCACTTGCGTATGTAATGCGATATACTGTGGGAAACCCAACGTCATTGCTTTTCATTGGCTGTCATTTGGTTTTACACAGCTCACAGTGCTTTCTGCTTGAGCAAAAATAGTACAATTTCTAACTTAACAACCAATTAAGGGCATTAGAATTTGGATAACTGTACTGAAAAATTTCACGTGTAATTTGGGGAGGTAAATCCAGTACGAAAACAAGCCTATTCAAATATATAGACAATTTCACCTCCAAAAACTTAAAATTTTCAGATAAAAAACTCTGTTATTTTTCATATTTCTGCTCAAAACATAGATCGTGGGTACGCGTTAGAACCGCCTCGGAGAGGCGGTTCTAACGGGTACCCACAATCTATGTCTTTGAGCAGAAATAAGAAAAATAATATATACCCCTGTAAACCCCAGTTTTACTATACAAAAGTGGGGTTTAAGGGGATCAAAGTTAAATAGGCGTGTTTTCGTGATGGTTGTTTGTTTTTCTATGATTTACGGCGACGCATTGGAGCCTAAAACAAAATATCTAATTCATTTGCGAATGAAATGCGACGTTTAATTGGATAATGTCAATAATTTGCGACATTATTTTCTGCGATATACCTTCGGTCAACAGATGTCTTTGCATAACGTCGCTTTTCATTGGCTGGCATTTGATTTTACAAAGCTCAAAGCGACAAGTACAATAGTACAAATTTTAACACTAGAACTGAATAAGTGCATTAGCATGGGGATAAATGAATTGAAAATTGTCATTTGGTGAGGTAAATCTTCGGTTTATGGTCGCAAATTCTAGTTTAAGGCTCAGCTGGCACGTCAAGCTAAAATAGAATTCCTGACTGTAAAACCTCCGATTTACCTCCCCACATAACAATTTTTATTACAGTTATCCCCTAATTACGGCCGTAAACTTCCCATTTACCTCCCCAAATTACAATTTTTTTCATCCAGTTATCCCATTTTTATGAAATTATTTTGGTCATATTTTTACAAATAAAAACTAAATGAAAAACTATAAATAATAAAGCAGAAATATTCTATGATGTACTTAGAAAAACAAATGCTATCATGGCTCTTTTCATGGCTACACACTACAATTGTACATTTTCTTCAGCAAGCCAGAGAAAATTTATTGAATTACGGAAAGCTGGTGTGCTCTTTCTTTAAACTGAAGTTCTATAGGCAGTGATTTACAAAATAACACTGATAGCTACATACACTTGTGGACATTTGAAATCTGCAGTTTATTGGCCTAAAATTGTTGTTTATATTATAAATAAACATTAAAGGTATTAGAACAAGGAAGAGGTTTCTTTTTTCCATATTTCAGCAAATAAAGAGGAGTAGCAAGTATAGTAAATGGCTAGTTTTCATTGATTCTTGCTGGAAAGGTGTATTTGTTAGAATCGCCTTTGAGAGGCGATCCTAACAAGCACCCACAACATAAATTTCTGTTGTGAAAGAACAAACATTCCTTCATTTTCCTTGTTTCTCCTCCTTATTGCAGCTATGATGGTTAGAAACTTGGACCTGTCACTGTTAGGCAAACAAAAATTCTTGCTTCCATAGTCCCTATTGACCCTACCTTTTTGGGGCCTACTAAAACTTTTTTAAGACATCTGACAATTTTTCATGTATTTTTAGGGTAAATTTACAGATTTTACTCTTTTCTCTTTTTAAAAAGTAAGTGAAAAAAATTAAATTGCCTATATACCTACCACCATTAAAAATCTTTGAGACATTTCATGAAACAAGATTTTTTTTATTCATTTATTTTATATTTTTTTTTTTTTTTTTTTTTTTTTTTTCCAGTTTTAATGCATTGTGAATTATTTGATAATGCTAATATCTTGTGACTTATATATTAAAAAAAAAAAAAACTTTTTTCTCATAAGGAGGCTTTTCCTTTATGCAGCTCACAGCACTTGTCGCTTTGTGCAAATAGTACATTTTTACAACAAAAATAATGAATAAATGCATTAAAATGGGGATAATTGCATTCAAATTTGTCATTTGGGGAGGTAAATTGGCTGGTTTACAGTTGAAAATTACATTTTACGGCTCCGCTAACGCGTTGCCCTAAATCGAAATTTCCAACCGTAAAACCGCCGATTTACCTCCCCAAATGACAAATTTGAATGCAGTTATTCTATAAGTGACAATTCTAATGCACTTGCGTGTGCAACGTGACATCTTATTGGATAAAGTAAAAAATTTGCGACGGTATATTCTGCGATGTACTGTCGGAAATCCAACGTCATCACGTAACATCGCTTCTCACTGGCTGGCATTTGGTTTTACGCAGCTCACAGCACTTGTCGCTTTGTGTAAATAGTACATTTTTTCAATGGAAAAAATGACTAAATGCATTAGAATGGGGATAACTTCATTCTAATTTGACGCGGAGCCATAAAACATAATTTGGGACTGTAAAACCGCCAATTTACCTCCCGAAATGACAAATTGAGTCAGGGAGCCATAAAACGTAATTTGCGACCGCAAAACTGCCGATTTACCTCCCCAGATGACATATTTGAATGCAGTTATCCCCTAAATGTCAGCTTTATCTTACACGGATTTGATTCCAAAATATTTTTTAACCGTTTTGGTTTTACGGCCCCTTCAAAATTATTTAACTTATTTTGAGCCGATAGTTATGAGGTGGGCAAACACATTTTACAAGGATTTGATTCCAAAATATCTTCTTTATCGGTTTTGGTTTTACGGCCTTTTCAAGATTATTTCACTTACTTTGAGCCGATCGTTAATCAGAGGTTGGCAAAAACTGGAGCACCCGGAGAAAACCACTTGATTAAAAAAAAAACATGAAAAAAGTTTGACATACTTTGCAGTGCTGCAAATGCACTTTTCAATGCAAGGCTTTCCAAACTTCATGCTTTATATAAGCATAGCATTTGTTTTAAAGGTTTAATATAGATATGCATGATATGAGTGTATTGTAAAATTATGTTTGAGGGCTGTGTGGGACCTTTTATGTTTTGTGAAAAAGCTCATACGTTTAAACTGCTACACTCTCCATCTTGTCATTTTGTTGGTAGCAGAGCTGGTTGCCCCTGCAATGATCCCTTCAATTTCCTCAGTAGTAACATTTGGGAATCTGTCTTTACATTTTTGTCGTAGCCGGGCCAGTGTTTACAGTAGACGGGATAGTTTCCTCTGTCACGGTCTGTTGGGCGTCTGTCTCGTTGTCGCCCAGGTGAGTATCTGATGGATTCTGTGAATTCTCATACCATTCAATTGCCTCGACTAGGTCATCATCGCTGAAAGTTGATTCTGTGTCTATTTCAAATTTGAGTTCAAAATCACCGAGCGTAGGATCGACGTCACTGTCAGAAAACAATAGCTTCTCAATATCGAGCTCCGCCATTTTGTTTACACTGACGACAAGCGTTGCTGTCCGCGTAGGAATACAATAATATGTGACTCGGCGAACTAAGTATATCGCCAAATACACTGTCGGAACTTTCTGACGTTGACCAATCAGATGTTGAGTTCTGTTTGTTAGTGCATTAGAATATGTAGTTTAACGCCTATCATTTCAGCAACATTTCTGGATCAAATGCTACCAAGAATATTTTTATTAGATGTTATGCTCCTTCTCCCAACTTATATATACATACAATATGTTTGTCTGAAGATCAGCATTAGCTGTGAAAGCGCTAACGAAAAATTAAACAACTACATTTACAGTAAAACCTGTGTAAGACAGCCACCTTTGAAATTGACCTTAGTGGTTGATGTGGAAACGTGGTTGTCTTATAAAGGTACATGTCATGTAATTTTGCTAGCAAAATTACATGACATGTACCTTTATAAGACAGACAACTTTTTCCACATCAACCACTATTTAAAGTCAGTCTTGAAGGTGGCTCTCTTACACATGTTTTACTGTACTCCACTTATTTTCATTATGTCTAATTTGATATATATATATATATATATATATATATATATATATATATATATATATATATATATATATATATATATATATATATATATATGCCTTTTGGGCCGGGTCTGCAGTTTGATCATGCCTTTGCATTTCTCTTACATAAGAATCGGGTACTGTAGAATATAAGGACGTGTAGCAAAGTCCCTGATCAGACTACATGGCTTCGCTGCCTGATCTGGCCCCGAGGTTATAAAACTTTTTTCATGCTCAACTCTGCTGAGCATGAAATTTTCTCTGCTAATAAATCTCAAATTACTTCTACTTGCAAATTCTTTCTTACTAATTATAGCTGAGCACGAAAAACCTGTTGTTGACATTTTCATATTTATTAGCAGAGAAAATTTCATGCTCAGCTGAGTTGAGCATGAAAAAAGTTTTATAACCTCGGGGCCTGGATCTTTACTGTTCAAGGTTGTAAGACCCTCGAAGACAGTATTTCTTATGGCACGGTTCATTCATATTACAGTCCCTTGTAATCAATCAATCACGGCCAGTAATACAGTTGACTCTCGCTATCTCGAACTCGCTTATCTCGAATAACCGCTTATCTCGACTCTCGCTATCTCGAACTCGCTTATCTCGAATAACCGCTTATCTCGAAGTGAAAATCTGGTCCTTGCCTAAACATGAAAATCTAACAACAGGTAAAAAATTGTGGAAAAGAGGAGAAATTGCCAGGAGCAATTTCTCCTCTTTTCCACTATATTTTCAATATATCTCTAACTTCAAGAATCTAATTACATATATATTTGTTAAATGTGGTTAATCGAATTATTTTTTCCTCAATTCTGCAAATCTGATATGTCGAAGTACGGATATCTCGAAGTATCTCAGATAGTCCCTTGGAATTCGAGATAACGAGAGTCGACTGTAGTATTCTGCCTGAGAGAGTATGCATATCGCGTTTGTCCTAAATATTCGGATACCCTAACTTTTCTTTATTATACAGTCGACTCTCGTTATCTCGAATTCCAAGGGACTCTCTGAAATACTTCGAGATATCCGTACTTCGACATATCAGATTTGCAGAACTGGGGGAAAAACTAATTCGATTAACCTCATTTAACATATATATGTGTAATTGGACTCTTGAAGTTAGAGAGATATTAAAAATATTGTGGAAAAGAGGAGGAGCAATTCCCCCTCTTTTCCAAAATATTTTTTACCTGTTGTTAGATTTTTATATTTAAGCAGGGACAAGATTTTTACGTCGAGATAAGCGGTTATTCGAGATAAGCGAGTTCGAGATAGCGGGAGTCAACTGTATTTGTTAGTCCTATTGGCCACCACTTGTTAATCCTAAAAACTGTTCGATGATAATAAATAGTGTAGACCCTGACCAGATGCCGCGAAAAGTGGCCTCCGACCTTTGTCTACACCGTTTACTCAGACATAACTGTATTTGTCCTGATATTCAAATACTTTTACTCCTTATGAAGACAGTTTTGAATCACAGGGAGGATACCTTTATCTTTCTTCCTGAGACTTATAATAAATAACTGTTATAAAACTTTATTAAAAAACAAAAACAAAAACAAAAAAAAAAAAAAAAAAAAAAAAAAAAAAAAAAAACGCGATATTGACGATTTTCTATGCCACACAGAAATAGATTAACGCTGAAAACAGTTTATGCATCTAATTTGGAGTATTTCATTGTGATATGAACATGGACAGTTAAGTGTGTGAACCTGTCATTGTACACTTTACTTTGGGTACATTTGCTGGTCACAAATGAAATGTTATATGGTGCCAAATGCATGCATTTTGCCGCAATACATACATCCAAGTTGTACAATGGCCCTTTGCAAGATTGGCCACATTGGATCTCTGATTATTACGATAGGCCTTCTTGCTCCATAATTTGAACGCGTTTCTTTAAATGCTAATGTGTCTAAATGAGCCTAATGTGTATGTTACTGTGTCTAAAATCTGCTGAATGCGAAGTAGTTTAGACCCTGATCAGACCAGACGCTGCGTTCGGCCGCTTTTCATCTGGGGCTAAATTATTTTCCACAGTCTATCCGAATGCTTAGGGTAAATATTAAGGCTGGCTAATCAGAGCTGAAAAGATAATCGATTATCAGTCCTGCCATTGCGATTGATAATCGATTAGTAATCACTGAAGATTTAGTCATATTTTTACCTGTCTGTCTGAGTATAACTCTTACCATATGTTGTACTTTACTGTCTGTTTTTGATCTGACAGGCCTGAGCAAACAGTGTAAACACAGATGAGACGCCGCAAACGCAAACGCGGCGTCTCATCACGTCTACTCATCCAGCTATTTTTTGACACAGCATTGAATAGTAAGTTGTACTAGTTCAAATTTTAGATTAAGTATGGTAAGGAGTTGAGGTGTCTGAATACTAGGGGTAAATACGGTAAAGTAACAGACACAAAATCAAAATGATCGATTATCAGCATATCTGTAACGATAATCGTTTCTGTGGAATTTATCGATCAATTAATCGATTGTCCGATCAATTGTGCCAGCCTTAGTAAATATGGTATGGCCTATTACAATCACAAGGTTGTAAGACAGTCAGGTTGTAAAACAGTATGGACGATGTCCAGAAATTGCCACAATCAAAGATAATACCTAATATCGACATCAAGGGATAGAGTAAACAAACCTGACAGACAGTACATAAGCCACAGACCAACGAAACACGCCTATTCAAATATATAGAAAATTCCACCTCCAAAAACTGAAAATGTTCATATGAAAAACCCTGATATCTTTTATATTTCTGCTCAAAACGTAGATTGTGGGCACTCGTTAGAACTGCCTCGCAGAGGCGGTTCTAACGAGTACCCACAATCTATGTTTTTGAGCAGATGTAAGAAAAATAATGTACACCCCTGTAAACCCGACTTTTACTATATAAAAGTAGGGTTTAAGGGAGTCAAAATTATATAGGCATGTTTTCGTGATGAAAGCAGCCAGCTCCATTTTCCCTAACAAGGTTATCACAGTGCTAGACAGGACCCACTAAACACAATAAATACACCAATCAGACAACGAGCATGACAAATTATTTAACCCATTAATGACTAAATGAACTCTCCCCACTCTACATATTGGAAGATTCTAATTTCAATTTTAAGCATGTCCGGCTATGTGATTTAGATATTCTTAAAGAAAAATGGCTGAACTATTTGCAAACAGTGGAGACCCTGATCAGAGGCCGCATTTTGCGGCGTCTGATCTGTCTGCACTATTTGCCAAGTACCCTTTTACTGGTCTCCAGACTACAATGGGTTAAAACGAAGCCCCGCAGCGGGCAGCTGCACGGTCACACAAAGAACAAGCGATGCCAGAATCGCCTTAGAACGGACAGAAGTAAAAAAATTCGCACAACCTTGCATGCAAGCGTACAGCTTTTTTTGGCCTAGGCAATCACCAACTAAAACTTCGCTACTTAGGCTTACGCTGTATACTTCAATGACGGTTACTTCGACACGGATACAATCTTGATCAAATAAACTACAAACTGCACCAAGTTCGTTTGCGTCATTGGAGATAAAACAATCAGACAGTACTAAGTGGTTGTTGAAGGATGTGACACGCTGTTATCCTTGACCACTCTCTGGGCTAATTCAGCAGACGACGTATTGATGATATTTTTCTTATTTTTCCCAGGAAACAGGATTTATAATTTCATGCAAATTGTCTCCAGCGGAGACAATTTGCATGAAATTCAAATCCTGTATTCAGAGAAAAATATAAAACAAATATTTCAATATGTCTTCTACGGAAAACATACCCAGAGGGTTTAAGCGTTGAATGAGATTGATCATTCATTCAAAGGGAGCGATGAGGCTGGCTCTGTCATGAGAAAATGGGTAATGTTGGCAATTAAATTCGTGCGGTCGGATCAGAACATAACAGAACACTACACAGAGTTTAAGAATGAACAGCTATTGCCCTAATCAGATTGATCAAGGATTTTGTCATTTTCTCTCGGTTTACAGTAGGCTGCACCTAGTTTCTGAAAAAAGCAAATAGATTATTTTTGGCAATATGGCCTTGATCAATTTAAAAGTGACAAATAAAAGTACACCGAGGACTACTGGGTTTTCGGCAGCATTCGGAAAGCCGTTTTTCGCTTGTCGTTTTATTCTAAATACAAACATTGATTTCTGATTGACAATGTCTTATCAGGAACCATTAATTTTCTATTTTCTATTCTTGTGCTTTGTTTTCAAATATTTACCGCTAAATCAATTTTACGGCCAAAATAGGTTTGACCTTTGCAATTCCTATGGAAAACTGGATTTTTGGAAACGTTATATTAGACTTTCGGAAAACATTTGTTGCTATTCTTTATGGATTCCCAATTACTTATGTTCCATTGCAATATTGTGAAAATGTCAGAAATTTTGAACAAATGGAACGTAATGATAACTTGCATCTAGAACTACCCACCCTATCGAATTTTGCATAACTGGCAGTCATTTTTACTATATGTTTCTGTAAACCACCGAATAAAGTAAAAGTAAATACAAAGTTACGACAAATGGTTTTGCATTGAATCATGACAAAGATTTGTGAATTTACTTCTGGGTAAAGCGCCACTTAGAAAACGACTTTCTGAACGATGTCAAAACAGTATAGTGACAATCATATTTTTATGGACGCCTTCTTCCATTTCTACCCTGAGTATTATGATAGACAGGTCTGAGAATACAGTGTAGCTCTTGATCACAAGCCGCAGTATCCGGCGTCTGTTCAGAGACTACAGTCTTTGCCATTCATTCGGCTCTTTAAGACGTCGGGTGTGTGTGGGGGCGGAGGGGGGGTTCGGGGGGGGAGGGAGATGGGGGATGGAGAAAGCATATTCTTAATTCTTTCATTTTAGGGTAGACCGCTTTTCAAAAAGGAACGAAAGCAATTTTGACTGAATTGTTTACTCTGAGAGTGCATCAATTCCCTTTAAGGTGGCAGAATATTTCGGTTAAATATGGCATTTGAACTAAGTCGACTCCTCCTTGAATAACTAAATCAGATTATAGAAATTGGACCCGAGGGAAACGTAAGGAATTTCTAACTAATCCAATATGCCATAAAACCATCCTCCTCGTACTTATAGCAATCTTTCATTTTAGACAAATATTTCAAATCGTGGTTCGAATTTAGATCAGCATATTCTTGTGAGCTTTCAGTTCTGAGCCGCAACGGCTGAAAACGTACTAACATGTACGCCCAGCGAAGATTCTGATCAGACTGCGCATTCGCGCAATCTGATCAGAATCTTCACTTGGCGCATTTTGGATAGCCAAGGATGCAAAGCTTCTTCATGCGGACAGCGAAGACTCTGATCAGACTGTGCGAATGCACAGACTGATTTAGTCTTCGATGGGCGCGCATGTCAGAACATACGTTTGCTAACGTTGCGACTCACGTTGCGTCTCTTGTATGTGCTCCCACGGGATCGACTTCTCCTAATGTACGTATGAGAGTTGATCAATAAATTCGAGAACTTTTTGGATAGAATGTTAAGTATACAAGGGATAGTTAAATAAATATCATTACTAGTAACTGTTATGACCACATTTCGGCTTTCAAATGAGAGCATTTTTGCATTAACTTGTCAGGTCATCATCTTCAGCACGTGACGTCACGTTAGGTTAGGAGAACCGTCACCGTTTTAAAAATATTATCTTAGATGATTTCATTGCCAATATAAATGTTAATTTAGTTCTGTAAAAAGGATATTTGGTCTACACTTAGCTGCTACAATAACACTGCCGACTCAGTTCGGCTGGACATACCACAATTGAATTATATGCCAAGAAGTATAATTCTTTTTTCGGATTTTTGAGATACCAAACTTGCAGTACTAATTTCGGAGGTATATAAAAACGTTTGTTTTGATATGCACAAAAAGTCCCATTATCGTTTTAAATATTTATTTAACATTCATTTGAAATTTGAGCAGATTTCCGAAAACTTGTAGGAGACCATCATTTTTTCCTTTTAGGAAACATATTTCAGACATTACTACAGATTCCGTTCTAAATATTAAATTGACACATGCCGCATTCATTGCTGTATATCTCCTTAAAGTATAATAACAATCGGTTTAGCAAAAGACAATTTATTAAAAGAAATTAAATTAAATTAAATTAAATTAAATTAAAAGAAGACACCTAATGCCTTGTTTTAGCAGTTTCTCGACGACGTCGCAAGCGTATGACGTCATTAACGTTTTGGTGATGCCACGTGAGAACCGTTTTCCGCTATTTTTATATCAATTACGACTTATGTTGCAGTTAATTGTGGTATAATATCATGTAAAATATATTTAAAAACAAAGTCACTAGAGTAAAGTTCTCGAATTTAATGATCACCGCACTTACATTTCCTTATTTTCAACTAAAGCTATCCATCAGCTGTATTGACCAATACAAGTGCGGTACCAACAGAAACACTAGACAAACCCTGAAGATGATGATGGTTTGGCTGGAAATGATTTGCAAATTTAACCCATTTATGCCATGTGGACTCTTCTAGCTAAACTCTCTAGACCGGTCTATGTACAATAGAAGATTTGTCTGTTTGATTTATTTATTTATTTATTTACTTTTTTTTTCTTTTTTTTTTTTTTTTTTTTTTTTTTTTTTTTTTTTTTTTTTGGTTTCATAGAAATTCCTGTATTTAACCTATTGTAGACTGAATAGACTCTCCCACACTATATATTGGAAGAGTCCAATTTCAATTTTAGGTACGTCCGGTTATGAGATTTACATATTCCTAGAGAAAAATGGCTAAACTATTTGCAAACAGCGTTCTGCGGCGTCTGATCTGGTCTGCAGTGTTTGCCAATTACTCTTTTATGGGTCTACCGACTACAATGGGTTAATGCAAACAGTGCTTTTTGTGGCGTCTGATCTGGGCCTACACCGTTTGCCAGTTTCCCTTTAAAGGGACGTTAGGCAAAAATGGGTTAAAAACGTGGGATGTCTCTTCACGCGAGAAATAGTTATTTCAACAAACGCGAACAGAGCAACCAGCCTATCCGCTCAGAATTCTTAGGTATGTCAGTGTGTAATCTGGCAAGGAACAAGCAGTTCAATTTTTACATTTAGCTGCGCATCTGCACAACCAGATCAGAGTTTGCACTAGATGATACGATCATTTATAGACCGTAAACATTTTATAAACGAACAGCTTGCGCCAATTTGTTTCCCAAAAAGGAGCGACTGCGGCCAAGCATAACCGTAAAACCTTCTGTTGTTACTGTTCTATCAATTTCTATTCATTAGTGGCATTATTTTGCCGCGTCAAGCAAAAACTTGCCTTCGAGCATGCGCAACATGCGCAGATTTATATCACCCTGTACATACGGAATGTTTTATCCGGACTTTTGCTCTACATTAATACATACTGTAGTATCCAGTATCAAATATATCTCTTTGCATGTATGTTCTGGATTTTTTTTTTTTTTTTTTTTTTTTTTTTTTTTTTTTTTTTTTTTGATAGCCATTTGGCCATTTTTTGGGGAAATAGATTGTCCTTTTGGCTTTCTGCTTGTAGTTTTTTGATTGTGGTGCCGTTGCTTTAAGGGCATCCTTCTTTCCCTTTGATGTCTTGGACGGGAGGTGTTAGGTAATTGTACCGATTCTTGGTCATTGTGTCCCTTCCTATTTGACATTTCATACAAACTGTCTCCAAGGACAATATGCATGAAACGTCAAAACCTGTTTTCGGAGGAAAATAAGAAAATATCATACATTTGTGGTCTGCTGAAGTTAATCAATAACAGGTAATAGTTAAGAGCAAGGTATCAAGTGGAATATTTAGAAAAGGTACTAAATGCGTTTTCATTCGGTTCTCAACATAAAGGAAGCAGAGACAGAAACCAGAACTAGTGGAAGTAATGTCACGCCATATGTCTGGGCAATGGTGTTTTTATTTAAAAAAAAACACCTTCTACAAGCAAAGACTAAGTTCCCTGTCGCGAAAACTATAAGTGAAGCAACCCAGGAAATGACACAATTACGAAGCCCAACTTTCTCGAGGCACCAAAGAAGATGAGATGAGGAACAAACAAATGAAAAAACAAACGCCACCTATTCAACCGACGAAGCAAAAAGAAGAACCACAGAGGAACCGCATTGGATTGGTCAGTAGAAAAACGACTGGGGGAGTTAACCATGGTCCTGCTGAATGAATTAAGATGTCATTCCCACTTCTAATTTTCAGCCAATCAGATTACTTGATCCAAGTTGTTGATACAAATTCACATACTTAACGACAAACAGTGCAGATCCTGATCAGTTGGCTTCCTCAGAAGCCAAATGATCTGGAACTACACTGTTTGCAAAGTCAGGGTATATCCTGGTTCAGCAGGACCAGGGTTAATACAGTTTTAATCGCACGAAATCGGATCCTTAATTCTGAAGCAGCCCCAAATTACAAACATATGTTTGGTACGTACAGGATCCTCTGCCTTTTCTGGGAAACATCACATGCAACTAATGAGGGAAACACAGTTACCACTCATAATTAATTTAACCACCCTGCATGCACATTGGCACATTTTTCGTAGTGGGAGACAATCTTTTTAAATCTCCAAGTTGTTCCGAAAAATAAGTTTTGCCAACAATATTTCTGAATATACAGATTGTGTCATCATAGATTAAAGTTTGAACAGACCTTCCTGCAGATTTTGAAGTGTTTTCAAAACAATGTTATAATACTTATATTTGGAAATTACAGTCGACTCCCGTTATCTCGAATTCCAAGGGACTCACTGAAACACTTCGAGATATCCGTGCTTCGACATATCAGAGTTGAGAGAGTGAGGAAAACAATAAATTGAACAACCACATTTGACAAATGAATATGTAATTTGACTCCTGAAGTTAGAAATATATATATATAATAATGTGGAAAAGAGGAGAAATTGCACCTTAGAAGCAATTTCTCCTCTTTTCCACATTATTTTGTTACCTGTTGTCATAGTTTTATGTTAAACAGGGACTAGATTTTCACTTCGAGATAAGCGGTAATTGAAATAAGCGAGTTCGAGATAACGAGGTTCGACTGTTATTCAGAATAATGGCGATAAAAATTAGAAAAATGTTTTACGTAGCTTATGATAACTGTACCCTTGCCAACGGAGTTGTCAGTTAAAATTGCATTTCGACCAAATCGTCACTGACCTGACTGCATACTCTTGCAAAACAAATTGACTGAGAAATAAATACACCATAGGACATAGCAATAGGGGCATCGTCATCCAAAAATGGAAAACTTACGATATCAAATGCAATGTCGTCCCGTCTGTCATAGATTTTAGTAGAGATTATGTCACTAGAGACTGGAAAATGCCTTTGTGAAGTAACTGAAATGCATTAGAAGAGCATTTGCTATATATGCATGTTAACGCATCACTTGACAAAATCAGTAGGCGATACATTGCTAATAAGTGTCTTATTTTGTCATCTGAAAATAGAGTTTGAAAGTCCTGAAGCTGTAATTTGTTAATAATGTCAAAAACCATTTGCTGGGAAACCTAAATGATGTTAAAATGTCTTCTGTTGTTTATTTGAGTCCTGAAGGTTATTTGTTGGAATATATTGACTTGGACTGATTTGAGTCGCGCCTTTTTAGATACTAGAATACCTACAAAAATGTGTTGCCGTGTATAATGCCAATATTCTCTTCCGAATCAGCGCGTGGTGTGTCAGTAATTTCGGGCATGAGCGTTGCAATTTTAAATTAGTAGAGCCTAGAAATGGCCATCCAGTAAAACAGGATATACAGTTGACTCTCGTTATCTCGATCTCGCTTATCTCGAATAACCGCTTATCTCGAAGTGAAAATCTGGTCCCTGCCTAAACATGAAAATCTAACAACAGGTAAAAAATATTGTGGAAAAGAGGAGAAATTGCTCCTAATTTCTCCTCTTTTCCACAATATTTTCAATATATCTCTAATTTCAAGAATCTAATTACATATATATTTGTTAAATGTGGTTAATCGAATTATTTTTTCCTCTATTCTGTAAATCTGATATGTCGAGGTACGGATATTTCGAAGTATTTCAGAGAGTTCCTTGGTATTCGAGATAACGAGAGTCGACTGTATTTGAAGGATTTTGTCAAAACGCTGTTTCTGTATAATATGCATTGAACAAATTAATCCGAAATGTAATTCATTATCTAGGCAAACAGTGTCAATCCATCAGGCTCTACACTGTTTGCAATTCTATTTTGATTTTTTACTGAGACCCCTATTGGAACAATGGTTCTAACCAGAGTTAAAGATGGAAAAGTCCACCTCAGAAAGTCTGAGATGAAAGGCTTATGCAATCTTCTTAACTTATCTGCTATGTGATTCTGTTGATAAGACAGCATTGGATTTCATGGAGCAGAGGGTTTTGTTTCCATGCACTATTAATAGAAGTTCTTTGGCTGGTCTGGCTGGTCGTTTTTTTATATTAGTACTATTACACTTCTCAATCACGTGTCGTTTTGCTGATGCGATTTAATTATTATGGAAAAATGAAAGAAAAAAATGGAAGCTGTAGAAGTGCATTGGGCAATGCACAATAAATCAGACCAAGAAACAAATTATTAATTATCAAATTCTCGACAGAAATCCTAGGAAATCTGCTATAATTATGTAACATTAAGAACTCCAGAACAGGAAATGTATTCCCTCAACGCGAATAACATTGACATATCTTAGACTATCTCTCCGACATCATAAATCAAGGATGTTTATCACAAAAATCTATTGCACTTCGAACTGAACCCGGAACAAAGAGAAAAATAATTACACAACTGTGAGGCTACTGAAACCATTAGAACATCGTATTACCATGATTATTAACTTGGTTTCTCCAGCGGGAGTAAGAATTGTGTTTTACAGTAATTGTCTTAAATTTATTGCGGAAGTAGTTGCAACTGTCACGACATATTTAACTGATTTAAACGTATTGTGTTGATACTAGAGTTCCTGTGAATCACAGCATATTATGAGCCGGAGTACCTCAAATTTCCTTTTATCTCATCCAAGAGGAAATATTCACTTACTGTGACAGTTTCGGTTCTCATCGAGACCCATCATCAGACTGAAACATTGACCTCGTGAATGTCACGGGACTTGGATAGTAACAAAGTCCTGTATATGTTGCTTAGGGTGTATGCCCCCCACCCAACACCCCCCCCCCCCCACCCCCCGTGGTTCCGGTTTATACGTGTACAGACTGACTGAGCCTGATAGCTTCTTTGACTTGAAAAAAAATCCATTTAAAGGTAGTTGCTAATTTTGTTTCCTTACCAATACTGCCATTATAAAGGAAACGGCTACAAAATTATCCACGGTGATAAATACTTCTGCTTTTTATACCCCGGCATACGAAGTATGCTAAGGGGGTGTACAGTTTTTGTCTTTTCTGTCTGTCTGTCCGTCTGTCTGTCTGTCTGTGAGTTAACATTTATTTTGTGTCAAAGATTTCTACTACACCTAGAATCCTGAAATTCTGTACACATGACAAGTATGACTAGTTGTATTGTGGGAAAGAAAAAAGGGGCTGTGGGGCCAGGTCCCTTATAGTTATTTCCCTTTGTTGTTCTGGTTATTTGTGTGTGAGTAAACATTTATTTTGTGTCAAAAATTTCTCAATAACTACTGTACCTAGATCTTGAAATTTTGTACACATGACAAGTATGACTAGTGGTATTGTGGCAAATTAGATTTCTTGGTCCGGGATTTTGATAAAAAAATCACATATTCAGTGACAGACAGTACAGATCCAGATCAGTTGGCTTCTTCAGAAACAAAATGATCTGGATCTACACTGTTTGCGAAGACAAGGCATGTCGTGTTCAGCAAGAGAAGGGTTAACTTACTAGATTCAGAGAAAAACTAATTAAGTAATTCTTAAGAATACCATATCAGTTTTAAAATGATTATATTACATGATGACAGCATCTGCGCAGTCTGACCAGGGCATCACGAAAACATACCTATATAATTTCGACCCTCTTAAACCCCATTTCTATATAGTAAAACTAGGGTTTACAGGGGTATACATTATTTTTCTTATTTCTGCTCAAAAACATTGATTGTGAGTACTTGTTAGAACCGCCTCGCTGAGGCGGTTCTAACGAGTACACACATTCTATGTTTTGAGCAGAAAAGTGAAAAACATCAGATTTGTTTTTTAAAAATTTTCATTTTTTAGGTGGTGAAATTTTCAATATATTTGAATAGGCGTGTTTTCGTAATGGCCTTCATCGTGCGCTAAGAGAATCATGGGGTACTACAATAAAATTATGTATGAATGGAGAGCAAACGACCGGATGATACTTTGCGCATGCGCAAAATGATCTGAAATGGCATGCGCATGTTCGAATGCACGTTCTCGCTTGACGCGACCCACTTGAACTTGGCCCTAATGTGTGCCACTCTAGTTAGCTTGTATTGTGTATGCTTATCCGTGGTTCTGCTTGACATTCATGACATTCAGGACAAATGTAAGTTTTAATCCTTTCATCCCTGAGTTTCTGAAGTGGACTCTTTCATTGTTGAATTTAGACTTGTCCATTGATGCAAATCGGGGTTTCAGTCTTAAGTCAAAAAAAAAAAAAAAAAAAAAAAAAAAAAATTTTTTTTTTTTTTTTTTTTTTTTTTTTTTTGTCTTAAAAGATCTGCACTGTTTACACAAGAACTTGCTTTTTCTGCCGGGCAAGTAAAAAGCAAAGTAAAGAAATGCCGGAAAACACCTGACAATGAGCGGTTTAAAGAAGGACCCAAAAATATAGCTAATCAAAACAATTAATATAGAAAAAAAACACCATTTATAATCTTTTCTTCTACAGTCGAACCTCAATGGCTCGAACATCTTTGGGACCATGGAAAACTGTTCGAGACATGGGCAGTTCGAGCCACTGAGGGTTAATGACGGTGTCAGGTCGGGAAGCAAATAGCGATAACGTAGGGAAATCTTTTCGATTTTCCACACAATAATTGTATGTTGAGTGTACTCATTAAAATCGCCTCGATGAGGCGATTCTAATGAGTACACACAACATACAATTCCATGATTAAATAAGAAAAAAAATCCTTAAATATTTTGTTTTCTTGAGCTAGTGGAAGGATTTTGTAGGGACTGAAAAAAGAGTTCGAATCATCCAAGGTAAACGAGACATCCGGGTTCGAGCCGTTGAGGTTATACTGTATATAGTTTATACATTTTGTTTTGTGTAGCTGATACACGGATGTTTAGTTAACAGTATTTTGCTTTTGGATACCAAGCAATAATGCTATAAAGATGTTGTGGGTATTATCACCTGCCATTACGAAAACATGCCTATTCAAATATTCTGAAAGTTTTACCACCAAAAAAATATATAATTTTCATATAAAAAATGTGATATTTTTCGTATTTCTGCTCAAAACATAGGTTGTGGGTACTGGTTAGAACCGCCTCAACGAGGCGGCTCTAACGAGTACCCACAACCTACATAGATTTGGGTACTGGTTAGAACCGCCTCGATGAGGCAGTTCTAACGAATACCCACAATCTATGTTTTTGAGCACAAATAAGAAAAATAATGTATGCACCTGTAAAATCCAGTTTTACTATATAAAAGTGGGGTTTAATGGGGTCAAAATTATAAAGGCATGTCTTCGTGATGGCTAAAGAAATGGGTGTTATTTGCCTGTTGTTCGTACATTTATGTGACTGACTGTCACATAGCCGGGCAGATTTATTCCGTCTAAATGAGTGTTACTGTATGTGACACATTTTTTTTTTTTTTTTTTTTTTTTATGTGACGGGCCACATAAAAAGGGTTATATAAAATCAGGTCTCCACACAAAACGTCACATAATGACCATTTCGTAGGTAGCGAAAATGGCCATAGCGCTTAAAACGATAGTAATAGTTTGATATATATATTTTTGCATACTGATAGAGACCGACAAGATCTAGCCAATACGCTTTTTTTCCAAATGCCACTTTTCTTTGACCAAGGCAACGCCGAAGCAAATAATGTTAAAATATGAAAACCGCCGTAGGTCTTCAACCAAATGGGATATTTTGATATTTTCATACACATTAATATTGATACGATTCAGAGAAAAAAAAAAAAAAAAAAAAAAAAACTTCCCAAATGCCACTTTTCCTTGACCAAAGCAGTGCGGAGGCCAAAATGTGACAGTTAGCGAAAATAACCATAACTCTTGAAAACCTTAGAAATGCTTTGATAATTTTGGCACACAGACTGATACCGACAAGATCTAGCCAATGGGCTCACAATCGTCAATTTTCACTGACCGAGGTAATGCCGAGGCTAAAATATGAAAATCGCTATAGGTCTTTAACAATATGTAATATTTTGATAAAAATGTTGTATACAGATTAATACTGACAAGCTCTAGGAATCACCAAATAGGCTAGGGTCCATGCGACTCTGAAACTGGTTTTGTAGTACTCACCGTATAATAACAGTTTCTGATTATTTTCAAATAGAGACATTATAATTACATTACAAAAACACGCCTATTCAAATATACTGAAAATTTTACAACCAAAATAATGAAAATTTTCAGATAAAAAAATGATATTTTTCATGTTTCTGCTCAAAACATAGATTGTGGGTACTCGTTAGAACCGCCTCGGCGAGGCGGTTCTAACGAGTACCACAATCTATGTTTTTTAGCAGAAATAAGAAAAATAATGTATACCCCTGTAAACCCCAGTTTTACTACATAAAAGGTTTAAGGGGGTCAAATTATATACTATTTTTAGGCGTGTTTTCAGGATGCACTTGTCTCGCCCGGTAGCCAGGTCTGAATCAGGTGCATAACTGCGCAGGGAGATAATTTTAATATTAACAATTATAGCTTGGAAACGCTTCTATATCTGTGTTTGGTCACTGCTTTTTTTGCTATATGCAAAAGTCACAAATGTTACCTTCTAAGCACAATCTGAAACGCATAGTTTAGTTAAATGCAGGCTGAAAATATATACAGCAGCAGACAAACTACCATTTGTGTTGCTGAGGTGCTAAATGTTTTTTTTTTCTCACATGGGTATTTAATTAAAGTATTTTGGATAATTTTGAGTAATTAAATAAAATGCAAAATTTATCAAGCAGTTATACAAGTATCTTAAATATTTTTGGAACGATTTTGAGTTGACTTTGTGACAGCTACTCCGAGCTTGTAAAAAGCTTGTAAAAACTAGATATGATTTGGGCATATTTGTTGCAAACATACAATCGAACATATCTCTGTTTTTTCTTTAAAGCAATGATACGTATTAACCCAAAGTGACTTTCTTATAGAATATTGTATTGGAAATGCAAACGTAACAAACAAACAGCTGCGTTATTATAATAACAAGGGACGGAATGTTTCGCCGTTATGAAAACAAGCCTATTCAAATATACTGAAAATTTTACCACTAAAAAATGAAAATTTTCAGATAAAAAAGTTCTGATATTTTTCATATTTCTGCTCAAAACATAGATTGTGGGTACTCGTTAGAACCGCCTCGTCGAGGCGGTTCTAACAAGTACCCACAATCTATGTTTTGAGCAGAAATAAGAAAAATAGCATATACCCCTGTAAACCCCAGTTTTACTACATAAAAGTGGGGTTTAAGGGGGTCAAAATTATATAGGCATGTTTTCGTGATGCCTTGCCAGAGATCAGTATATAAGATCTGAGCAATACAATTATCGCATAAAAACAGATTTTGAGTTCACAGTCATTTACTTATTTTTTTTTTTTTTTTTTTTTTTTTTTTTTTAGTTTTTATTCGCTTCTTGGACTAAAATAAGTCATTTACTCATAGTTATTGATCCGTTGTGCTTGTTTTATTAGTTTAAATGGAGTCACCGCAGCCTATTTACCTACCATAACACTGAATAAATAAATTCACTATACTTTTTGATACATGAACCTTTATAAGGTCTTTGAAAAGTGAGGATATTAGATCCAAATAGTTAAATAGTCATGTCTTGACCAATAATTACATTTCGATAAAAATATATAAGATGCTTTGCTTTCTAAAATCAATGTTTCCAGATTTTTGCAATATTCCCAGAGTTAGGGTACAGTGTCAAATATAAAGGGCCAACACTTCTTCATATGTATTCTGTGTGGCTCGTCTTCATTAGTTTGGCCATCGCCATTAAAGTTGAGCCCTGGCCTTATATGCTAATTTAAAACCAAATGTCTAATTCATTCAATGCTGATTTGGACAGGGTAATCAGCTTTAATGAAAATACACTTAATATGATGATGTACCGAAATGCAATAATTAAATAAATAACAGTAGTCTTGTGGTGCAATATTACTAGAAATTATAGCCCTTAGTACAAAATTCATGTTTGGAACACATTTTATTAAACATTTCGAAGGTATTCATCAAATTTTATGAGATTCAATATATTAGCATGTCGATTTTTCGCAGGAAAAATGTGTCACGTCATGCGATAGTTCCAGTATCCATACCATTGATAGAAGATCTGAGTTTATTACTGACTTAATAAGTTTAATATCGTCGAGGCGGTTCTAACGAGTACCCACAATCTATGTTTTTGAGCAGAAATAAGAAAAATAATCTTTATCCTTGTGAACCCCAGTTTTACAAAATAAAAGTGGGATTTAAGGTGGTCAAAACTATATGAGGTGTTTGTATTAGTTTAAGCATTTATTTCTTTGTATAACATACATATGGTACAATACAAATAAAGATGAATCATTAAGTACAATTATACATTGGGATTCAGAAGAAAGTCTACTGACTTATATAATCTGTCTCCTGTATTGATTATTACAGTAGCAAGGGTTATAATCAAAATATGCGGCTTCACATGCTGAGCTGGATCTGTATGTTTGCATATTAACTTGTATGAACCGCAACGTGAGAAAATGTATCTTCTGACATGTTCGTCCAACAAAGACTTAACCAGCCTGCACATCTGCGCTGTCTGATCAGTCTTCGTTGTCTGCATGAAGAATGTTTGCAGCCTTGGATATCCATAATGCGCCCGTTGAGGATTCTGATCAGACTGCGCGGATGTGTAGGCTGATCCAAGTCTTCGACGTGCGCACATGCAATCATGTAAGAAATGTTGTGCCCAGGCTCGTATGATAAGCCATGTTCATCTGCTGTGGTGCGAAGGTGTCGTGTACCTTGCGTCATCGGGGCGTCCAACTGATATTGGCTAACAGTTGGGCAAGGCCTGCTATCCTTGTAGTGAGTAAGGGTAGAGGGGATGTTTTTACTTCTTCTGTTTCTTCACTTTCATTCCTGTCCCTTTTTCTTCCCTGTTACTCTCTTTCATCTCTTCTACTATCTCTTCTATCTCTTTTCTCCCTTTCTCTGGGAGACGACACAAAATGACCCACAAGGGTTGATGTGTCGGTGTTGCATTCAAAATTTACCCATATCTCCTCTTTTTTTCCAGCACAAAGAACGATGGTAATCAAAGGGAACACACTCCTGATTAACCGAACAATGCGAGAAAGACTGAATAATGATTCGCTGTTGTAAATTGCACAGCAGGCATCGTTAATGCTAAGCACACACACAAACTATTTCGAACTGTTGTTCTTCTTCTGTCCAGAGGAAAAGCTTTGATATTTCATGGAAATTGTCTACAAAGGACTATTGTTACTTTTTCCCACAAAATAAGCTTTAACATGTCATGAGATTCATCTCCAACGGAGAAATTTTCCACGATAGGTTGATGCCTGTTTTATGGGAAAAGTAAGAAAACGTATCATCAGTTTGTCGTACGTCTTTTGAATTTACCCATAGAATGCTAAAACGTAATGTTATTTAACCAATGTATGCCTAGCGTCCCATAAAAGGGACATTGGCAAACAGCGTAGACCAAGATCAGACGCCGTAGAACGTGGCGTCTGATCAGAGTCTACACTGTTTGCATTAAATACAGAAATTTCTATAAAACATGGCAATAATAAAAATTACACACCCCTTCTACTGGAAATGGACGTGTCTACAAAGTTGAGATAGGAGAGTCAATTTGGTATAAATGGTTAAAATGGCAGAGACAGACCAGAGAATATATTGTGCCTGATCGGTAATCTACTCTATTTGTCAACTCATCCAGCAGTTTGCTTTAACCCATTTATACCGAATGGACCCTTCCACCTTCACTCGTCGGACTGCTCCATTTCTAATTTTAAGGGAGTCTGGTTAGTTTTTATTATTACCATGTTTTGTTGAAATTTCTGAACTTAATGCAAACAGTGAAGACCCTAATCAGACGCCGCTGGGTCTACACTGTTTTTCAATGTCCCTTTTATGGTACGCAAGGCATAAATGGGTTAAAGTATAATATTCAGGATTTAGGATAAAATCTCCTGTTAAAACAGGAAACGCTTGCCCTTGTTGATATATCGGATGCAGTTACAGTTATACGTAGGATCGAGTTGTTATACGTAACATGCAATTCCGGTACATCAGATGCAAGTCAGAAGTAGGAGGGGGTGAGAAGTACTGAAGTTGAAAACGATAAGTGGCGAAGTAAGTAGGTATAAGTCGTGAAGTTAGGAGTCCTGCCAGGGCTTCTATACCGGCATTTGACTTTAATTTGCCCACCGATTTCTTAGACAAATATTTTTTTTATGTGAAGAAAAATAAATTAATAAATAAATAAATAAATAAAATTTATAATAAAACAGCTACCCTGGACAAAGGTCAAAGAATGCTTTTGACCTTTGGCAGCCAAAAGCCCTCAAGGTAATTACTAAACGGGCAATATATATAAATTATTACATCACAGAAGTCGAGTTTTCGATATTTCCTTACAAATGCATGTGGAACCAAGTTGAATAGTCCAGTAAAATAGGTTGAAGTCAATCCATTGTCATCATTTGAAGGAATTTAGTAATACTTATCATACCAAGTTTCCAGCTCATAAGCATTCTGGTTCTGATGAAAGATTTTTATGTTTTTTACCATAAAAGGCCATCTTGGTCATGTGATCTTCATCACGAAAACATGCCTATATAATTTTGACCCCCTTAAACCCCACTTTTATATAGTAAAACTGGGGTTTACAGGGGTATACATTATTTTTCTTATTTCTGCTCAAAAACATCGATTGTGGTACTCGTTAGAACCGCCTCGCCGAGGCGGTTCTAACGAGTACCCACAATCTATGTTTTGAGCAGAAATATGAAAAAAAAATCAGAATTTTTCATCTGAAAATTTTCATTTTTTGGTGGTAAAATTTTCAGTATATTTGAATAGGGGTGTTTTCGTAATGTTCGTCATATGAATAGCTTCTCCCAAACATTGAAATTTAACTTCATTTGGCTCTGTCATATAATAGATTTTCCGCTTCCACGCCCCACCACTCATAAAAATGACTATGGGAAAGATTACCATATTGCGGACAATCCACCTATGTATCCACATCTACGCCATACCAATATGACCCGGAAAAATAGGCACAGGAAACCACAATGTAGTGATGTAGTAACCCCCGAACATATTATGTTTTTGAACAGCGACTGGCATGTGTCAGAAACAAATGGGATAAAAAATAGTTTTCTTACTTTTGCGATTCGAACATACGACCCATGAGCACTAAACTTTAGGACATAGCCTCTCTAGGAATTTCAAAGATTATTTACATGTACTTCTTCTTAATGACCACGATCTGATATCTTTGTCATTACGAAAACACACCTATTCAAATATATTGAAAATCTTACAACCAAAAAAGGAAATTTACTATATAATAGGCCCAATTGATTCTGGTTCTGTTTGAAACGAACGAAGGACGTCCGAGAGAGCCATGCCTGTACAAAAGCTCATCTTTTCTTTACGAAAACACGCCTATTCACATATAAAGAAAATTTCACCTCCAAAAACTGAAAATTTTCAGCCAAAAACTATATATTTTCATATTTCTGCTCAAAACATACATTGTGGGTACTCGTTAGAACCGCCTCGGCGAGGCGGTTCTAACGAGTACCCACAATCTGTGTTTTGAGCAGAAATAAGAAAAATAATGTATACCCCTGTAAACCCCAGTTTTACTATATAAAAGTGGGGTTCAAGGGGGTCAAAATTATATAGGCGTGTTTTCGTGATGGAGGCTGTTGACTCAGGTAAACTGCTTATATGTGCATGTATATATGAGGGATGCGAATTGTTTAAACTTTATTTTGCTTGCTTCAACATGTACAAAACATACAATTATTTTACAGCTCTTCAAAGATTGCCTCGACATTCGAATGACGAATGCCCTGAAGCTCAATATTCATTCATCACGTAATGAATCTATGTTTTTGATTAGACAATCTATGTTTTTGATTAGAAATATGAAAATATCAGAATTTTTATCTGAAATCTGTCAGTTTTTGGTGATAAAATTTTCAATATATTTGAATAGGCGTGTTTTCGTCATGAATATCCTGTTTGTTGAACACGTCCATAATGTACTGCTTTAGGATCAATTTGACCTGGAGCTACAATATCTTTTCAGCACTCTTTGTCCGAATAATAAATGAAATAGGATGCACATGTTACAAAATTAATTGCCATGCACCTATCCACGCAAACACATCCGGCATATCGTGTACAGGACATTTATAAACACGGATATCTGCAGATTGACTAAGGTACAATTGTAAAACTACTGAACGGTTGTTTATAACGTATGTATTTTTATTACATTGTTAGTTTTGTTGTATTGTTTTATTTAAAATATCTAAATTGCAGTTATGGTGTGTGTTTGTGTGTGTGTGTGTGTGTGTGTGTGTTCAGCAGTAAATGGCATAGTATCTTGTCTTTGTCCTTAAAATATAAATTTCGGAGATAATCCAATTTGGAACGGACAGAAATAGAGCAGTCAGATACTTTATTCAGACTACCACATATCAATATAAAATGATAATCCGCAATTAACAGTAAATTGAATGGGATTAAAGAAGTAAATAACTTATTCCCGGTTTCATATTATACACGTGTTGTCATCGTGATACCCCAGTCAGCATTCTAAGTAAATCTATAACGGGCCGTCATCGGCCCGTCAGGGTAGCTGACGTGCCGATGACGGCCCGATGTAGATTTACGTAGAATGCTAGCTGGGACTTTATTCAGACTACCACATATCAATATAAAATAATAATCCGCAATTAACAGTACACTGAATGGGAATAAAGAAGTAAATAACTTATTCGAATCCCTTTTCCCAGTCATATATTATATACGTGTTGCCATAGTGATACAGAATAACCAAAACCTTTGAATGCAGCAGATATTACCTTCACGTGTAACAGTTGAGAGAGAGAGGGGGGAGGGTAAGAGAGAGAGAGAGAGAGAGAGAGAGAGAGAGAGAGAGAGAGAGAGAGAGAGACCTATTTATGCCTAATACAATCTGAATACGTTCCCATTGCCCCACCCCTACCCCAGCCCCGACCCCTACCCCACAAATAGCACAAGCGGGACTCGAATTTCCAAGATACCAGAATGGGTGTAATGTTCCCAAGGAAATCAAAAATAAAACCTGCATTCTGATATAGTACGGAAAACTTTCTATAGCCGCTACAACTCCAATTTAAAGTGATGACAAATTCCTTTGTTTAAGCAGTGTAGACCCGGGTCTACAATGTTTTCCACGAGGCACCAGTCATTAGTCGGCAAACTATTTCATGTGATAAGGGTCGACCTGGCGACAAATATGCTTAGGAAGCGCAATCAAACCCAATTATTCCACACATCCACACAAACCATTCTCACGCATCACGCTTGCAACCGGCGGTTGCAAGCGTGATGCGTGAGAATGATTTGTGTGGATGTGTGGGAATTGTGAACACGTGGAATAAGTTTGTTGATAAAGAAAAAAGCGGATCTAGAATACATTTGTTTTACAATGCCTGAAATATGAAATAAAGAAGTCACTCAGGAAATGCACCAGTGACAAAGCACATCCTCTCCCGTAGCGCCGACAGAAGACAAATCAGGAAGAAGCATTGACAAACCAAACCTGCAATAACAGACATAAGGACAAAGGTAAATGCAGCCTGGAAACTGCTGTGGAACGGTAGACTAGAAAATAAACTACAATTACAGTAAAATCTCAATGACTCAAACATCGATAGCTCGTTTACCGTGGCTAATTCGAACTCGTTTTTGATTCCCTAGAATAAATTCTACTGATAGGTCAAGAACACAAATGTTTAGGGATATTTTAGATAACTTTTCTTATTTATATCAAGAAAATGTATTTTGTGTGTACTCATTAGAATCGCCTTATCGATGCTATTCTAATGAGAACGCTCAGCATACCATTAATTTATAAAAGAACGAAACGACATCCCTGTAGAATCTACATTTGCCTGCTGATCTGACGCTAAGATTAACCCTCAGTGGCTCGAACTACCCATGTCCAGAACAAATTCCCATAGCCCTTAAGATGTTCTAATGATGAAGGTCGACTGTAGTTTTAATCTGTCGAACACTCACACAAATTATTAATATGTGTTCGATCCATGCAAGGCTCCTTTACCTGACCACTGAAACATCACGGAAACACGCCTATATAATTCTTACCCCCTTAAACCTCACTTTTACACAGTAAAACTAGGGTTTACAGGGGTGTATATTATTTTTCTTATTTCTGCTCAAAAACACAGATTGTGGGCACTCGTTAGAACCGCTCGCCGAGGCGGTTCTAACGAGTGCCCACAATCTATGTTTTGAGCAGAAATATGAAAAATATCAGAAGTGAACATTTTCATTTTTTGGTGGTAAAAGTTTCAATATATACACCTGGAAAAAAGTTAAGCATCACTTGCGGTTTTGTAGCGCCATATTTCCTGATCAAAATATAGGCACTTAAAATTTTGATATACGATGACACTTGGCTTCCGTACATACATACATATACTTTTTATCGTCCACGACTATATAATACAGCCGTGGTTAGCATGAATTTTTTCGGGTACCCTCATGCATGAAAATAATGCTGTTTTGTCTTGTGTTAATAACGAACAGATTAATGAACCTGTGCTTGAATCTAACTTGTGTACATGTGCTATGGCTCGGATAAGACTGTCAGACGCCACTCGGTGGCAGATTATTGGAATGAGTAACGCTGGGCTACCCGGGCGAGAAATATCCCGTCGCCTTGGGTATAGCCAGTCAGTCATTTGTCGCCTGCTCAATAAATTTCAGCAAACCCATCACGTACAGGACAGAGCACGCTCAGGGAGGCCCCGAAAGACGTCACGAAGAGAAGACGGGGCGTTACTGAGACTTGTTCGGCCATTTCCGTTCTTAACCAGTACTGTTGTGAAGCAAAGATGGCAGCCAAACAGGCCATTGTCAACCAGAACAGTTCGTAGTAGGCTCCGGGCTTGTGGTTATCGTGCTCGTCGGCCTATCAGACGGCCAATGCTTACTCCGGGACAGAAGGCAGGTTGTTTGTACTGGTGCCAGCAACGCAGGAACTGGAATATCCGGTCTTGGAGAAAAATTCAGTGGTCGGATGAAAGTCGGTTTCTTCTCCATATGACGGATTGCCGTGTGCGTGTTTGGATGCAACGAAATACTGCTTATTCTCAAAGGCACATCCAGGAAACTGTTCCTTTCGGTGGAGGCTCAATAATGGTATGGGGATGTGTATCGCATGATTGTAAGCTTGATCTGGTTACTATGCAAGGGGCCCTTACTGGACATAAGTACCATACGGACATTCTTGAAACTGCTGTATTCCCCATTTTGATGACCATCCCCTTTTAACAATAAGTGTTTATGGATGACAATGCAAGACCTCACAGATCACGTGCAGTGATTGAATGTTTGCGTCAAAATGCGATTTCAACACTTCCGTGGCCTGCTCACAGTCCTGATTTGAATCCTCTTGAACATTTGTGGGACATTCTGGGAGAATGAAAATTCGTGAAATCACTCCTCAAGTGCAGACACTACTTGAACTTGAGGCTGCATTGCATCGGGAATGGCAGCAAATCCCTCAGCAGCGGATACAACGCCTGGTCCAGGGGATGAGGAGGCGTCTTGATGCTATCATTGCAGTTCAAGGAGGTTACATAAAATACTGACTCAAAGGTACTGAAATTAATTGTCTTCGATAGTGCTAACTTTGGAAGACACTCATGTTCTAATCTGACTTCTTTGGAGGCCTATAGGACCATACTTGTAACCATATGCAGTTTTTGTCAAAAAAATGCATCCAAATCAATTGGACTTGCAAGCCAGTAAAAGCCGTGATTTCAAATGATAACATTGTGATCCTGATTCTTAATATACCCATTTATACACTGATTCAATAATATTTCGGTTTTGCTTCTTAGCTGGATTGTTTATCAAATCGAAATAAAAATGTTTTGCCAAACTGTGGGCGATGCTTAACTTTTTTCCATGTGTATATTTGAATAGGCATGTTTTCGTCATGACGTCACAGTAAAACTGAGACAAATCGGCACCCAATTTAAAACATAAAACGCTGAGGTTATTAATGTTTTATTCTTGTTCTTTATACCAAACGTTTATGATCATGTCATAATATGCTATGCAAGGTTTGAACAGTACGCATGGTAAGAGTAGTGGATTGTAGGTCTGTAGAGCTGAGAGAAGATTGTGTTTTATGCGTGCTCGTCCATTTTGTAGAGTTGATTTCGCTTCATAAGTTTACTTTACATTGAAATGATATGTGTTTATCTAACTAAACACAGAGTTTCTGTTGTCCTCATGTCCAAATATTCTTTAAAAATAATTCATTTGGCGTTGTATGTCTATTACTTCAGATTACAGATAATTATTGGTACTAACTATGATGAACTGCTCTAAAGTCATAGTTCTTTTCTGTGTCTGCGTGGCGTGCATCAATGCGAAATGTTACATCGGTGGTAAGTACTTTACAATGATATATTTAGATAGTGCCGTATTAACACTAAGTACCAGAACAATTACGTATTTACCTTTAGTTTGTTTGTGCTGAAGTTTTACGGCCCAGTAAACCCAATGGGGTCATGTCAAGCGGTCAGCTCCATTAACCACACTTTTACTAGGCAGGCTTAAGCGGATAACTAGTATTGTGCATATTCTCTCGCCAGAAACTGACAACTGCCCTTCTTGAATCAGCGGAAGGGAATGAATGACCGAAGAAAATATTTCATGATCAAATCGCCACGAAAGAATGTTGCCGACCCGGCGGGGATCGAACCTGCAACCTCCTGATCACCATTCGGACGCGCATCCAACTGAGCCACCGAGGCCGGCTATTTACCCTTAGTACTGGGACACTTACACGCATTTAACCTAAGTACTAGGACACTTACGTATTTACCCTAAGTACTGGGACACTTACGTATTTACTCTTAATACTGGGACACTTACGTATTAACTCTTAGTACTGGTACATTTACGTATTTACCCTATGTACTGTGACACTTACGTATTTAACCTCAGTACTGGAACACTTACGTTTTTACCCTTAGTACTGGGATACATGTATTTAACCTTAGTACTAGGACACTTACGTATTTACCCTTAGTACTGGGACACTTACACGTATTTACCCTTAGTACTATGACAATTACGCATTTACCCTAAGTACAGGGACACTAACGTATTTACTCTTAGTACTGGGACACTTGCGTATTAACCCTAAATACTGGGACACTAACGTATTTACTGTAAGTACTGGGACACTTACGTATTTACCGTAAGCACTGGGACACTTATGTATATACCCTTGGTACTTGGACACTTACGTATTTATCATAAGTACTGGGACACTAACGTATTTACTGTAAGTACTGGGACACTTACGTATTTAACCTTAATACTGGGACACTAACATATTTACCCTTAGTACTTGGACACTTACGTATTACCTTAATTACTGGGACACTAACATATTTACCCTTAGTACCGGGACACTTACGTAGTTACCCATAGTATTGGGACACTTATGTATTTACCCTAAGTACCGGGACACTAACGTATTTACTCTTAGTACTGGGACACTTACGTATTTACCCTAAGTACTGGGTCACTTTAACTCCTTACCATGCTTGGAAAAGTCTATTTCATTATCTGTGACCAAAATATTGCAAGATGAGTAGCAAATAATGTAGGCCTTAATCAGACGCAGCAGAACGCGGCGTCTGATCTGGGCCTACACTGTTTGCTCAGGCTTGTCTGTCCCAATACTTAGGATTATCATGGTACCAGTCACAGTAACTATACGATGAATACTCTGAACTAACCTGGACTTTTCAGTGCTCAGAATCGAGTAACAATGGACATATGAGGTTTATTATAATACCACAACTGACAAATGCAGATGTTATCCGCGCAGGCTGGTATACATTGCCTGAAGACGCTTTAGATTCTTGGTTACCCACAAAATATCCTGCGAAGATTCTAATGCGACAGGGAGATTATGCAGTCTAATCTGAGTCTTCGCAGGGCGCGCATGCTATCTTGTAGGAAATGTTCCGTCCCGGACACAACAAAATGTATAAAATAATGTTAACCCTTCTCTTGCTGAACACGACATGCCCTGTCTTAGCAAACAGTGTACATCCAGATCTGTTGGCTTCTGAAGAAGCCAATTGATCTGGATCTGCACTGTTTGTCATTAAATATGTGAATTTCTATCAAAAACCCGGATCAAGTAATCTGATTGGCTGGAAATTAGAAGTGCGCGTGGCGTCTTAATCTATTCAGCATGACAAGGGTTAACGTGTATGTATAGAAATAGCTATGAAATATGAAAAAAATGGGCCGCGCCATGCGAAAACGTGTCATCGGGTATATGCGGGCAGCGAAGGCCCAGATCAACCTGCGCATCCGCGCAGTCTGATCAGGCCTTTACTGTCCGCACATAGATTCATTGGAATTAAAGAATGTTTAAATGGTGAGCAAATGCCCGGATGAGACTTTGCGCATGAGCAGAATGATGTGAATCCACACATTTAGCGAATTCTGCACTATTTTTGTGCGTGATGCGGCCCAAATAAGCTTCAAACCCAACCGCACATCTGAAGTTAAGTATGCACTATAGACCGCTGTAAGAACCCAGCTAGCATTCTACGTAAATCTACATCGGGCCGTCATCGGCCCGTCAGCTACCCTGACGGGCCGATGACGGCCCGATATAGATTTACGTAGAATACTGACTGGGAAAGCCTTAGGATGCAAACGTTTCTGGTATATTTATTTCACACATTGTTTCATATTTAAAAGTAATTCATAACCAATTTATTTTTTCGTATCAACTATATGTACGTGAATACTGAAGATTTTCATTGAAGGCGCACGGTCGCCTGGGGGAAAAGGAAAGGCGGCGATCAAGCGGAGAAGATGTGCGTAGGACTTCTGTGTTCGAAAACAGTAAAACATGTGCTAAAATACCTGTGACACGTATACCCAGTCAGCATTCTACGTAAATCTATATCGGTCCGTCATCGGCCGCTGACGGGCCGATGACGGCCCGATGTAGATTTACGTAGAATGCTAGCTGGGTATACACTAATAGGTACGAAGCTATTTGTGATGAATCCGCAATGAAAGATTGTCTGTGCAAACTAGGCAATTGGTCAGACCCCGTGACTGAAATTAAGCACGTGTGTTTAAGCATCGTTTAGATTGCCAAAGATTAACCCATTTTATGCCAAACATCCCAACAATGGGGCATTTACAAACAGTGTAGACCCAGATCTACACTGCGGCGTCTGATCTGGGTTTACACCGTTTGCATTAAATGCAGGATTTTCAAAAAATAAGATTGTGATAATAAAAATAACCAGACACCGCTTCTGTAGAAATGGACGTGCCCAACGAGTTTAGGTAAAAGAGTATACTCGGCATAAATGGGTTAATTAGTATTAGTTTATACCATGTCTCATCATCTTCTTTTTCATATACAGTCGACCCCCTGTGCCGTAATACTGTGCCAGCAGCCACTTGTGATAATTTGTCTACCTTGTGGACCTTCAACACAACCACGGAAACGTGTGAGAAAATCGAGCATTGTTACTCACAAATACAGCAGAAAAACAACTTGTTCATCTCTGAGATCGGGTGCACGCATTGGTGTTGTATGATATATGAATAAACAATACAATTTAGACAGTTTTTGTTGTTGTTGTTGTTGTTTTACAAATTTTCACTTGACCTGCGCAACAGAAACTATATCTTAGAGGATTTTGCGAGCAGCTAATACCCAGTTCAGCCTGTGCATACCCCTAATCTGGGTCTACACTCTTTGACACTTATTCAGTCATTTTAGACAGTTCAGCAAGTAGTAGAATAGACATGTTCAAACTTTAGGACAAATATTATAATGAGATAAAGTGTCCCAATATTTAGAATACATATTGCAATAACCAAAATTTGCTTTTTGGTTTTTAAACTGATAAAAAGGCATAGCTTTGAAGAATGTGTTTTCAGGTAGTTAAACGTAATTCACATTGGTTGAAGTATGATAATAAAACATGAAACAACGATAGTGACAAAAAAAAAACAGTTTTATTTGCTTAGTTTATGTTTTCCATCTTCAGAGGCATCTGTCCGTCCGTTTGTCTGTCCAACATAAAATCGTATCTCTTCTGTAACTTAAAAACAGTTCAAGATATTTCATGAAAGTCAAGATTTTTGGTGCATTCTCATCTCAACATACTTTGCGAATCGCGAACTGAATGTCTTAGTCCTTGTAGACCAAGATAGATACTTTTGCAAACAGTGTAGATCCAGATGAAACGGCTCATAATTAGCCGTCTCATCATCACGAAAACATACCTATATAATTTTGACCCCCTTAAACCCCACTTTTATATAGGAAAACTGGGGTTTACAGGGGTATACATTATTTTTATTATTTCTGCTCAAAAACATAGATTGTGGGTACTCGTTAGAACCGCCTCGTCGAGGCGGTTCTAACGAGTACCCACAATCTGTGTTTTTTAGCAGAAATTTGAAAAATATCAGAGTTTTTTATCTGAAAATTTTCAAGTTTTTGGTGGTAAAATTTTCAGTACATTTGAATAGGCGTGTTTTCGTAATGTCAACATCTACACTGTTTGCCATTCTGTTCTTAATTTACAACGTTCACCATTTTGGCAGCAATGGACTTGTACAAATGTAGAGATGTAAGTGTCTTATTTCCGAAACTTAGGTTTGAAAGGGTTAAAATTACAATTTGCGGGGCTTGATCGAAATACTGTTTGAGTTATATGCAAACAGGGAAGGCTTGTATCAACCTGTGCATCCGATAATCGATTTGCTGTTTGTCAATTCCATGTACATTGTTTCAATGCCTTTTAGCCTTGTAGATCAAGGCTGACAGGCATTCTCAATGTGGAGAAGGAAAGCCAAGATCAGCATGGCCATCCAGGTAGTAGCATCAGTGTATGCTACTACTACTACTACTCTTAATACTACTACTATTTACTATACTACTACTACTACTTATAATAATAATAATAATAATAAATAAGGATAAAAATAATAATAATAAATGTGTGTGCCTCGACATGCTTGATAGTCTAATAATTATGCACAAATATTTCCCATGCCAGAAAATGTTCAGGGCACAGTTGTTCAAAGCTAACGACATCGTTAGTTAACGATTCGTTAAAATTTACATCGAGTGATACGCAAATATGCTGATATTTTTTGCTGAAAAAATGTGAGTAGCTTTTGCAGTGCAAAAGCTACTCATATGCTGAAAAAATGTGAGTAGCTTTTGCAGTGCAAAAGCTACTCACATTTTTTCAGCAAAAAATATCAGAATATTGTATATTGATCCGCTAAAACAGTTAATGAAATGACCCTTACTGAGCTCGTTAAGCTAACGACGCTTTGAACAACTGGGCCCAGGTAGTCTGTTTAGATTATTAAATTTCTTACACTTGAATCTTTGAATATATAATACATTTTAGACTGAATACAATTTCCCCACACTATATATACTTCCACTCTCATCTTATTATTTTCGTCGGATAGCATGTTAAAATTAAATTCTCCTAAAATTATGATATCTATTATGTTTTTCTTATGAGCTCTATCTATACTTTCATATACCATTGATCTGTTGTTGAAAAAACAGGCCAACCTCAGTGAGGGAACATATGTTCAAGGGCAAAAAAAAAAAAAAAAAATAGCTGATAGACCCCTTTGTTTAGTATTTTGTCAGTCTAAGGCTAACTTTGAATTTGTTACTTAATTTATGTACAGATCTGCCTAAAATAAATAGTGTCTGTCAGTAGATTGTTGCACTGTGACATGAGAAAAGGGACTTTCAGTATATAAGGAAGCAGTTACGTGTGCGGGGGCGGAGCCAGGATGAGTTCTGAGGGGTTTCGATTTTATCAGATAACCGTACATACTCTATGTATTGGGACAGACAGGCCTGAGCAAAATGTGTACAACCAAATCAGATGCGGCAGAACGCGGCGTCTGATCAGGGTCTACACTTTTTTTTAGCAATTTTACACACATTCACAAGTAGCACACACACAAAAACATAAAACCTATATACAGTTGACTCTCGTTATCTCGACCTCGCTTATCTCGAATAACCGCTTATCTCGAAGTGAAAATCTTGTCCCTGCTCAAACATGAAAATCTAACAACAGGTAAACAAATATTGTGGAAAATTGCTCTTAAAGAGTAATTTCTGCTCTTTTCCACAAACATTTTCAATATATCTCTAACTTCAAGAGTCCAAATACATATATATTTGTTGAATGTGGTTGTTCGAATTATTTTTTCCTCAGTTCTGCAAATCTGATATGTCGAATTTCGGATATTTCGAAGTGTTTCAGGGAGTTCCTTGGAATTCGAGATAACGAGAGTCGACTGTAAACTTATTCTTACACAACATAACTCATATTCTGAATATTCTGATGTCTCTTCTTATGGTGTAAGGTGTTGAAAATAAAACAAGCATTGTATACCAAAGATTATATTGTTTCAAGACAACTTTACTTGGCAAAACAGAAAGCATTCTGGTATTCTACCTTCTCCCTGGTGACCATAAAATCAGACCAAATGGTAAAACAAAAGAAGATATGATGCCGGGCATTTTAGCGGAAATTAAAATCCAAGCAAATCTAAGCCACTGCCGAGACTCATCGGAGTTTAAATCACGTCACTTTAAAATACATGCCAAAGAAGAGCTTTCTCTCTCCAATGTCCGCCGCACAATATCTCTGTTGGTAGAGTGTCCGCTTTTTTACCGGGAGGTTGTGGGTTTGATCACCGGCCAAGTCATACTAAATACATTGAAAATGATACTCGATATTCTATAAAATGATGGTATGTTGAGTGTACTCATTAGAATCCCCTCGATGAGGTGGTTCTAATTAATACACACAACATATATTTCATGATAAAATAGGAAACAATCTCTAAAAAAAGCTCCCTAATATTTGTTTTCTTGAGTTGTCTGAAGAATTTCCTAGGGACTCAAAAACGAGTTCGAATTAGCCAAGGTACACGAGTCATCGGGTCATTGAGGTTTGACTGTAATTTGCACTGTGGTGACGTATGGGGAGAGTCACGAAACATCTCCCCGCGCCAACCACTGCCATATTGCAAACATTTAACCATTTATGCCTAGCGTTTTATAAAAAGGACAATGGCAAAGAGTGTAATCTTAGAACAGTAGGCACATGTTCTTCCAAGAGTAAAGAAATATCATCAGTTTGTATGACGGCGATAAAACAGAAAATGTTTTGCGTAGTTTATGATAACAGTACCCTTGGCAGTTAAAATATTATTTCCATCACATATGTAGCTCAAACCCGGACGCCTCGTTTACCATGGCTGATTCGAACTTGTTTTTAAACCCCTACGACATTCTTCCGATAGCTCCTTAGAATAAATATTTTAGGAAATTTTCTTATTATGAAATTGTAGTCTGTACTCATTAGAATCGCCTCATAGAGGTGATTCTAATGAATATACTCAACATACCATTATTGTATAGAAGATCGGAAAGTCTTCCCTAAATTATCATCATTTTCTTCCTGACTTGGAACCGAATTAACCCATGTTCATTGGCCCGAACAACCTTTTTCTCGAACAAATTTCCATGGTCTCAAAGATGTTCGAGCCATTGAAGTTCGACTGTATTAAAGTCACGAATTTGACAAGATGCTCTAGCAAAATGACTTAACTGAGAAATGTGTACATTATAGAGTGTAGCACGAGGGACATCGTCATCCAAAATTGGAACATTTAGATCAAAATCGTCCCGTTTATAATTACTTAAGTAGAAATTATTCAATTAGATATTGATGAATCTTATATCCAGAAGCTTATTCAACTGTTGTTCTTTGTGTGTGTGTGTTGGGGGGGGGGGGTGGTAAATTGTATCAACCATTTGTTCAAAATATTCATTATCAATATTTAGTAAGTCATTCAAATTGTAAAACGTTCAGTTGAATGCTTCAATATTATTGGTCTGATGTTCGGGAGAAAATGGATAGCATAAAGTCTCTTTCGTAACAAAAAAAGAAACAGATCTGCAATACGGAGTTGGGGGAGGGGCACAAATTTGTACCCGTAGGTATACAAACAATTTGTTGGCATTATTTAGTACCAAACCGAAAAGATATTACCAAGAAGAAACGAAGTGCCTTAGAAAACTTTCTGACAATACCACAAATTATAAGGTTTATGATTCTCAGAAGTGAAAAAAGCATGTTTCTCATGCAAGCAAGGTAAAGAGAACTTTCTCTTGAAAATTTCTTACAGTTAAATCAACAAGTTTATCTGTAATCAGTTTATGCGGTAATGTTGTATAACCTTTGTATCTTCTGTATTGAGTAAAATCTTATTTTGTATGCCTGTTTTATGAACAAAAGCAAGCGAACTCCCAGTCAGCATTCTACGTAAATCTATATCGGGCCGTCATCGGCCCGTCAGGGTAGCTGACGGGCCGATGACGGCCCGATGTAGATTTACGTAGAATGCTAGCTGGGACTGTGCATGTGTAACCGTAACATGTACAAATTAGTCGTAAATTGTGTATCCTCAGAGTAAACAGCTATTGCAGACACTCTGTCTTGTACAGAGCAACAAAACCTTAAATCTTGGTTAGTCTAGCGTTATGACTTAGAAGTACATGTACAGTCGACCTTTGTTATCTCGAAGTCCAAGGGATTCTCTTAAATGCTTCCAGATATCCGTTCCTCGACATATCAGTTTTGCAGAATTGAAGAAAAATTAGATCGAACAACCACATTTCACAAATTAATATGTAATTTGGCTCCTGAAGTTAGAGATATATTAGAAATATTGTGGAAAAATGGAGAAATTGTTACTTAGAAGCAATTTCTCCTCTTTTCCACAATATTGTGTTACCTGTTGTTAGAGTTCCATATTAAAACAGGGACCAGATTCACTCCGAGATAAGCGGTTATTCGAAATCAGCGAAGTCAAGATAACGAGAGTCGACTGTTAACCTTTTATATAGCTATGATCTGTTGGAAATGCTCACTTTCTCTTGCCTGCTGAATTATTATTGATCCATGTCCCGGTAATTGATTTAACTCATTGATGCAACAGCCTTTTGACATCACAATGTAACCCCAAGAGCCACTATATCACGCAGCCATTGACAGTTCATTGGTATTTTGTCTCCTGTGCAGAAAGCACCGGCTCAGGTCAATGTTTGTTTGCACAGACTGGTCAGGATCTGCGTTAGTCCCTGTTTGTATATTGTTAGTTGCCAGATCAGCCTATGTTCGAAAAGGGCAACTTGGTCGCAAGCGCCTCGTTTATAACTGATGTGAAAATAAATACCAACATAATGCGACATTGGGCCTTAGTGCATTGGCGAGCTGCTAATTTCCGAGATCCGCGTGCACATCCGCTCAGCCCGATCAGAGTCTTTGTTTTTCTCCTGAAGGAAGTCTGATTTCTGCTAAATCAAATACCTTGAACAGATTTTGCAAATACAACTTCTGGCCATGTCTACGCTTTAGCACTGGCATGAAGGTCCCTTTGTGCTTCATGAAATTAATAATATATCTTTTGAAGGTATTTTCGTTTTGCCAGCTGGTGCTACACATGATCAAGGGAATCAGAAGTGTTTAAAATCATTTCATTGTTCAGTAACAACAAATGATAAATAAGTGTTAAAATGCTGAAAATATTGTTATTTCTGTTTCTGTTTCACCTTGTGTTAGGATTTGATGGTGAGTACAATAGTTTATTCTAATCAGAGGCCTTACTAAGGAGGGGTATTTGGTGATAATTCTGAGATAATTATTCTTATTTCTCCATGAAACATACGTAATTGGTTCTCATTAGAAGCGCCTCGTCAAATCGCTTCAAATGAGTACCCACAACGTATGTTTTATGGAGAATGAAGACAATTGTCATAGAAATATTATCAAATACTCCTCCTCTATGATGAAATACGAAAAGACTTTTTACGGCACTTAACCGTGGTCCTGCTGAACCCAGATATGACCTGCCTTTTGCAAACAGTGTAGATCCAGATTAGTTGGCTTCTGAAGAAGCCAACTGATCTGGATCTGCACTGTTTGTAATTAAATATTTGAATTTGTGTCAACAACCTAGATCCAACAATCTGATTGGCTGAAAATTAGAAGTGGGCGTGGCATTTTAATTTATTAAGCATGACAAGGGTTAACACCAATTTCAGTGAAGTGAAATAAAATCTATAAAGCTTGCCCTTAGAAACAAACGAAACAAACAACACAAAAAACAACGCAAATTAGTCTCGGTTTAATTGAGACTAACCAATTAGCAGCAATGCAGTTTGCAGGTCTGCATACGTCCCCCCTTCACCCCCCTCTCCCCCCCCCCCCCCCCCCCCACTCACCCCCTCAAGCCCTAGCACCGGTTTAAGTAGGATTCGATTTTCCAAGACGCCAGAATGGACTCAATGAACCCGAGGACAATAAAAAATATAAGTACGGAGAGACCTACGGCCGTGACACAGCACTTAGTCACAGCTGAACTTATTTCATTTCTCTTGTGAAAAGCTTTGCCTGCCTAGACCAGCCAGCTCTTGGCCTTTTCATATCTCTTCTTGTCCGCTTTATGGATATGGTATAAGTGATATGGCGCAACTAAACATGCAGGCTAAAATTTTAAGCTGCCGTAATTTTGAAGTATTCGTTTTTATTTTTCCAGAAAATAGGCATTGACATTTCATGCAAATTGGGGGGAAAAGAAAACATGCTTACCATTAATTTGTTGTCTGCAGAATTAGCCTATATATAATATAAAAATTTGTCTATTCTTTATACACAAAAACAGACATGTATGATTACTTTCAAATCCGTTCTTACTCTGATATCTGATATTTAATATAAAGATAATTACAATAGAATGTTTTCAACGACAATCCATACCAGTCTGTATATCAGTGTAATCCGTGTGAGTTGTCTTCGATCACGTGTATAAATCTCACAGCAACGAGTTCACGTCCTTTGTGAATCATTGTTGAACACGTAAAGAGATGTGAACGGAATATATCCGCCTTGAATATTCACGTTAGCCCAAAATAAGGGTTCAAAATAAAACACATTTACGTAGATTTGTGTTCCCTACTCTCAAGGGCCCTTCATTACGAAAACACGCCTATTCAAATATATAGAAAATTTCACCTCCAAACACTGAAAAATTTCAAATAAAAAAAACTCTGATATATTTCATATTTCTGTTCAAAACATAGATTGTGGGTACTCGTTAGAACCGCCTCTGTGAGGCGGTTCTAACGAGTACCCACAATCTATGTTTTTGAGTAGAAATAAGAAAAATAAATGTATACCCCTGTAAACCCCAGTTTTACTATATAAAACTGGGGTTTAAGGGGATCAAAATTATATAGGCATGTTTTCGTGATGTTTTCTTAATCTATTTATCTTCACTACAGCTGTTGTTAGTGTCGTGTGGTAGCCTTAAAACATCTCCCTCTACCTCACTATGGTAAAGTTTATAAGTTATGGTCCTATGTGATCGGGAATTTTATCAATTTATTTGAGGGTCAATGATGAGGACTTCCTGGCCGAAACTAGATACTTCGACACTTTAGTTCTTTTTTCCGTGTTGCGTTCATTGCTCACAATGGAAAGTCCTTTAAGAATCTATTTATTATGCTTTGGTTATTGAAAGCTAATACACAGATGACGGTACTCGTCGATTTTTTTTTTTTTTTTTTTTTTTTTTTTTTTTTTTTTTTTTTTGACTTGGCTTCAGGGAACTAGATATAGACTTGGTAGATTGTCCATCATCTTTTACAAGTAGTCAACCTTTGCGTCTACCTGTCTCCTGTACTGCATACCAAACCCCTCAGAGTGCGTCTACCTGTCTCCTGTACTGCATACCAAACCCCTCAGAAAGGGTCTACTTTAAAAGGAAAGAACTTGCTCCCCTGGGGAGCATTTTTTTTTTACCTTTTAGAGAAGACTTCTTTTCAGAAGGGAGGCAAAAAACAGTGGAATAGAATTGCCTTCCTTGAAAGTGTATTTAATCCCATTACTAATTTACTACACATGGCCACTGAGGTTTATAAAACTTTTTTCATGCTCAACTCAGCTAAGCATGAAATGTGTCCTGCTACATGTAATAAATCTCAAATTACTAAAAACTGCGAATTCTGTCTTGCTAAAGGCAGCTGAGCATGAAAAACTCTCTGCTAATAAATATGAAAATTCCAACTTTTGTTGACATTTTCATATTTATCAGTTGAGAAAGACGACGTGCATTAAGGATGCCTAAATTTTGATGAAAAGTCAAAGTGTCTTAATCACAGATTTTTCCTATAAACAGTTAGTGTAATGGTTGAAGTCTTTCGTTCGGGCACTCATTTTTCAAAATGACCCATTTACAAGCTAAAAATAGACATTAAACTTTGAGAAACAGCTGGAAATGTGCCATTTTCAGCATTTTTGACGACTTCCAACTTTTGCCTAGTATAGAACACACCTGAATACAAAAAAGATATTGAAATATGTTATAGCCTGTGATAAGATCTACATCATATATCAATATCATTTTGGTATTCAGGTGTGCTCTATGTTAGCCAAGTGTTGAAAGTTGCCAAAAATGCCAAAATTAGCCTATTTTGATCCATTGTAGTAAGTTTTGGTCCTTATAAATCCATTTTCGGTCTTAATAAACCCAAACAAAAACCTATTCCTATAATTTAAGTCATTCCTCAATATAAAGGCGTAAACATTTTGATTCTGGAACAACTCATTTTTGACCACATTTTCATGCATATTCAAGCTAAATAAATGGAAAACCAAATGTTTAGACTATATAACAAAGGCTGAACTTTGAGTTGCCATATCGTCTGACTTCTGTCATCTTTTTCATTCATATATGATAACAGGCGTGGATAACATGCGTGGATAAAGGTTCATAATATGTAGAGATGGATCTGTTCGGAAGGGGGCCGAACATGAGCCTTAATGCATGTAGTCCTTTCATGCTCAGCTGAGTTAAGCATGAAAAAAAAAAACATCTATACCTATTTTCGTCCCGTGCGTTTATTCTTAGTCGTTTTAGCCCATAACCATTAAAAGCGTCGTGATAAATTCAGTAAAACAGTTTATCTTTTTTTTTCCTATTTTCAGTCGATTATATATATGTACAATGCAGTGTTGTTGTTGTTGTTGTTGTCGTCGTTCTCGTTGTCGTTGTTGTTAAATTAATGCAGGTAATATGGTATTTATTTTTATATATGTTAATTTCAAATCTTTTCATTATATGCAAGTGTGCATATTTCGCAAACATATCCTCAAGTCGTAAGGGGAATATTCAAGAATACAGACGACTCTCGTAATCTCTAAGTCCAGGGCCTCTCTGAAATGCTTCGAGATATCCGTACCTCGACATATCAAATTTTCAAAATTGAGGAAAAAATAAATCGAACAACCACATTTTACAAAGAATGTGTAACTTAAATCCTGAAGTTAGAGTTATATTGAAAATATTGTGGAAAAGGGGAAAAATTGCTCCTTAGGAGTTAGGAGCAATTTCTCCTCTTTTTCACAATATTTTGTTACCTGTTGCTAGTTTTTCGTGTTTAAACAGAGATCAGATTTTCACTTCGAGATAAGCGGTTATTCAAGATAAGCGAAGTCCAGATAACGAGGGTCGACTGTATATAGCAAATTGGTCTACTGGTATACTGAAAACAGACGGCTCAGGTGCGTAAGAACTATTACAGAAACGTCCAACTGCTCATAATAGCTTCAGTAAAACCATTACGAAAACACGCCTATTCAAATACATTGAAAATTTTACAACCAAAAAAGGGAAAATTTTAAAATAAAAATTCTGATATTTTTCATATTCCTGCTCAAAACATAGATTGTGGGTACTCGTTAGAACCGCCTCATCGAGGCGGTTCTAACGAGTACCCACAATCTATGTTTTTCAACAAAATAAGAAAAATAATGTATACCCCTGTAAACCCCAGTTTTACTATATAAAAGTGGGGTTTAAGGGGGTCAAAATTATATAGGCGTGTTTTCGTAATGGTGTATTTGTTCATTTATTTAAGATTTCTCTGGGTTCTTTGACCCGTCCTGCAACAGGGGGCCGCCAAAGGGCTACGACAAATGTACCGGACCTTTCTTCGAGAAGAGAGTGAAAGCTTGGACATATAACAAGGATACGAAGAAATGTGAAGAAACTATGGCTTGTTTGTACAAAATGGGACTCGAACATAATCTTTTCCTTCATGAGAAAGGATGCCAGGTGTGGTGTCAGTTCTTTAAAGAAGTCCCAGGGCCAATATGGAAGGCCGCGCCGACGTATTTCTGGGACAAATATTTCAAATGGATGTAGACATTTTCAATACAAACAAATGAAGCGCTCTTTGGTTACCTAAAAGTTATAGGGAATTAATTCCCCGTCAAGTCAAATAACCTTGGATATATTTGACTCCCTTTTCATTAAAGGGCATCTCTCTCTCTCTCTCTCTCTCTCTCTCTCTCTCTCTCTCTCTCTCTCTCTCTCTCTCTGAATGCGATTTATTTCATCGGCTTCATACAGCAGGGAAGCAATTTTCCTTGAGAAATTGCGGCAAAATCACTCGGACGTATCTGTTCTTCTTAAGCTGTACATGCTGGGTAAAAATTTCAGCAAAGGTTTTTTTCCAATTTTGTCCAGAAAAGAGGCTTTGACGTTCAGTGCAGTTTCTCTTCTAAGGAGAAAATTTGCATGAACTGCCAACGCCTATTTTTCTGAGAAGATAAGTAAAACATCGTTTATTTGTCGTTTGTTAAATTCGCCCAGAGAGTGGCAAAGGTTAAATCTATATTGTGACGTACGCATCAGATTTTTAACACAGATCAGCCTGCGAATATCCGTGGGGTTGCGTGGCCAAGTGAAGCGTAAATGTGTCTTTGAAGTTAACTGCACAGATCCCGGTCATCCTGCCTATTCACAGTATGCTCACTTTTTCACTGCTGAGCTATTTATACTCGCGCGTAGTTCTTTATATAGACTGGCTCCAGTTTCCATGACTAAATATTCATTCTTATAATCCTGTTTGATAATCCACTAAAATATAACTAAAATTATATCATGACTATAAAGGCTGGTCTCTAGATCTAGTGACTAGCCTTTATAGTCATGATATTTTTTTGGTTTTATTTTAGTGGATTTTCAAAAAAGGAATATGAGAGTGCATATTTAGTCACTGGAGCTTGGAGCAAGTCTATTCTTCATATTATTTCCAGATTTGTGCCATTCATCCGCATTTGTTTTGTCTTTCTCTAAAACCTAATTTCATCTTAGTCTGATCAGGTCTCAACTGTTTGCAAATAGTTTAGCCATTTTTTTTTTCTCTAGGAATATCTAAGTCACATAGCCAGACATACCTAAAATTGAAGTCCGACTATTCCAATATATAGTGGCGTATAATGGTGGAGGTGGGGCTTTAGTTAGTCTGCAATGGGTTAATGTAAATTAGTAACATCACGAAAACACGCCTATATAATTTTGACCCCCTTAAACCCCATTTTTATATGGTAAAACTGGGGTTTACAGGGGTATACATTATTTTTCTTATTTGTGCTCAAAAACATAGATTGTGGGTACTCGTTAGAACCGCCTCGTCGAGGCGGTTCTAACGAGTACCACAATCTATGTTTTGAGCACAAAAATGAAAATAATCATAAATTTTTATCTGTAAATTTTCATCTTTTTGGTGGTAAAATTTTCAGTATATTTGAATAGGCATGTTTTCGTAATGCATGTCACATTTGTATGTCGTAGAATGCTGCCTTGTGGTAATCCACTTGTTACCAGTCTACATTTAGAATAAACTCCATTCTCCACATCATTTCCTTTCGTTATTTTCTTTATATCCGCTTGCAAGTGAGTGCTAGTTATAAAGATGGAATGTGCAGTTTGCATCAACTAACGGAAGGGAAGTTTCACTTGTATAAGTACAGTCGAACCTCAATGGCTCGAACATCTTTGAGACTATTGAACTTTGTTCGAGATATGGGTAGTTCGATCCACTAGGTGTTAACCATTGCGCCAGGTTAGGAGGCAAATGGGAATGATTTATGGGTGTATATTCGACCTTTTATAAACAAATGTGTGCTCTGTATACTCAATAGAATCGCCTCGATGAGGCGATTCTAATGAGTACAAAGAACATACATTTTCATGATTAAATAAGAAACAAAAAACAAAAAAGAAAAAGATATCTAAATAATTGTTTTCTTGAGCTATTGGAAGAATTTTCTAGGGACTCAAAAATGAGATCGAATTAGCCATGGTAAACGAGCCATCGGTGTTCGAGCTATTGAGGTTTGACTTTAACTAGAAAATATAGTAACACTACAATGACTCGACCACCGATGGCTCGTTTACCATGTCTGATTTAAACTCGTTTTTTGAGTCCCTAGGAAAAATGTTATTCTCCCTATAGTTCATAATAGTTTGGAAAAAAAAAACTTTTTTTTTTATTGAATACAGTCCTATTGCAGCAGACTGTTCGTGCGATTTATCAACGTCGAATGTTCGGAATAAACACATACACCCGATGTAAAAATGAGTATTACTATAACTGGGCTGCGTTCAGTTGTGCAAAACGATAGCGAATGGTTTGCCTTGAATCCTGTACCTAATGCCGAGCGCTAAAAGGAACAGGGCCCCAGAGCTAAACACACGCGAGTGACTTGCACTTCTGAACGCAGCGCAAAGCAAAACATTCGCGAGAGTTTTTCCCAAATGTGTTATGTGAATCAGTCTTATGTGACTGTCTCAAATTAGAGAGTAGCTGTTATATCTGGTTGAGGAGACTTGTATTAGATTGAATAATATTTTTGTAACGAACAAGCATGCAAACATTTCATTGGCTTGGGCCGCCATTTTGGTTGTGCCAAAAGACAGCTTGAGAACACAGTTGGCTCTCGTTATCTCGACCTCGCTTATCTCGAATAATCGCTTATTTCGAAGCGAAAATCTGGTCCCAGCTTAAACATGAAAATCTAACAACGGGTAATAAAATATTGTGGAAAAGCTCTTTTCCACAATATATAAAATATATATCTCTAACTTCAGGAGTCAAATTACATATACATGTGTTAAATTTGGTTGTTCATTTTTTCCTAAATTCTGCAAATCTGATATGTCGAGGTCGGATATCTCGAAGTATTTCAGAGAGTCCCTTGGAATTCGAGATAACGAGAGTCGACTGTAGTTCGCGGATACCATGTGGCGGATACTAGCTATCGTCCGCCGATTTGTTTGTGTTGGGGTTTTACGGCCCAGTCAACCCAATGGGGCCATGTCGAGCGCGGTCAGTTTACCTAACCACACGTTTACTGGGCAGGCTTATTCCTCTAAGCGGTTACCAGTATTGTGCACATTCTTTCGCCAGAAACTGACAACTGCCCTTCTTGAATCAGCGGAAGGGAGAGAATGACCGTAGAAAATATTTCATGATCAATCTTCACGAAAGAATGTTGCCGACCTCAGCGGGGGTCGAACCCGCGACCTCCTGGTCTCCGCGAACGTTTTTCTTCTTCTTCTTCTTCTTCTTCTTCTTCTTCTTCTTCTTCTTTTGAGACCACTGTGCTCATACATATTCCAATCAAAGCAGCGAGGGACGTGAGGGATGTTGCGTTTTTTCATTATTCCTCATGCACAGACTCAACATTATGAAAACACGCCTATTCAAATTTATAGAAAATTTCATCTCCAAAAACAGAAATTTTTCATATAAAAAAACTCTGATAGTTTTCATATTTCTGCTCAAAACATAGTTTGTGGGTACCCGTTAGAACCGCCTCGGCGAGGCGGTTCTAACGAGTACCCACAATCTATGTTTTTGAGCAGAAATAAAAAAAATAATGTATATCCCTGTAAACCACAGTTTTACTATATAAAAGTGGGGTTTAAGGTGGTCATATAGACATGTTTTCGTGGTGATCAAACCGTGTTTTCTATTTTCAGATTTTGATATGTTCTATATTTCAAAAGTGTCCCTACTTCTGAATGTTTTTATATGCATCTATAAATAGAAATGCTGCATTTATGGAGAATCATATGCTGCTTTAGACATTCTCAGGTAATATTTGGCGAGTATGGCACCAGACTGGCCTATGCATTCAAATAATATAATTCTTTTTCTTTCTGTAGACACTTTAAAGGCTTATCCTGGGCCAAAAATTCAGCAGACAACATTTTGAAAAAAATACTTTTTTCCTAGAAAATAGAATTTGGCATTTCATGCAAATTGTCTCCTTCCGAAAATAGGATACGGTATTTCATGCAAATTGATTCGTAAGGAGACAATTTGCTTGAAATGTCAGATTATATTTTGTCATGCAAATTGTCTCGATCAGCAAAAACAGGATTTGACATTTCATGCAAATCGTCTCCTAATTTACATGAAATGTCAAATTTGCTTTTTTGGGAAGATAAGGAAAGTAATTATATAATTAGTAATCTGCTGAATTCGTTCTTTGAGTGATAAAGTTCAGATGTCAAAAAACTACTTTGACAGCTGCCTCTCCTTAACCAATTAAAGACTGAATAAACTCTCCGGCACTATAGATTGGAATAGTCAATTTTCGATTTTAGGTATTTCAGGCTACGTATATGATGTAGATATTCCTAAAGAACAATGGTTGAACTATTCATCACGAAAACATGCCTATATAATTTTGACCCCCTTAAACCCCACTTTTATATAGTAAAACTGGGGTTTAGAGGGGTATACATTATTTTTTTTATTTATTTCTGCTCAAAACATAGATTGTGGTACTCGTTAGAACCGCCTCGGCGAGGCGGTTCTAACGAGTACCCACAATCTATGTTTTTTGCAGAAATACGAAAAATATCAGTTTTTTATCTGAAAATTTTCAGTTTTTGGAGGTGAAATTTTCTATATATTTGAATAGGCGTGTTTTCGTAATGTATAAACAGTAAAGACCCTGATCAGACGCCGCGCTCCGTGGCGTATGATCTTGGTCTGCACTGTTTGCCAGTTACCCGTTTAGGAGTCTCCAGTCTGCAATGATCCATTCCTCCTGCAATGGTTTAGGCATCTTGCATGCAACATGTCGAAGTGTGCAGAAATGTAGTATTGGGATGAATGGCTACACCTCAATAAAAGAGATCACTCCGAGTTGAAATAAATTTGCTCGATTGCCTTTTCAAGGGAGACTATTCAGCAGAAGATAAGGTTTCTTTTCCAAGGTGGTTACTCTTAAAAAAACGAAATTATACCCAAGTATCAAAAATGTTTTCCTTTAATGTGTCGTTGCCTGATTTTAGAAGGGCGACTACTTTTGTGGCTTCCTATTTGCGTTCCTGCACAAGTCATCACGAAAACACGCCTATACAATTTTGACCCCCTTAAACCCCACTTTTATACAGTAAAACTGGGGTTTACCGGGGTATACATTATGTTTTCTTATTTTGCTAAATAACAGATTGTGGGTACTCGTTAGAACCGCCTCGCCGAGGCGGTTCTAACGGGTACTCACAATCTGTGTTTTGAGCAGAAATATGAAAAATATCAGATTGTTTTATCTGTCAATTTCCTTTTTTGGTTGTAAAATTTTCAATATATTTGAATAGGCGTGTTTTCGTAATGCACTTGAGAAAGGTGTCTACTCTGAAAGAAAGAATTTGCTCCCAGAGCGAGCAGATTCGTTCCGTTTAGAGTAAACTTCTTTTCCCCATATTGCATCTGTTCCCTTTACGAATAGCTCCCTTTGAGAAGTAAGGGAGATAATTCAAGTCAAAGTGATCTCTCTTGGATACATAGCTATCCATCTTAAAGGGATATGTGAGAAAAAAGTAAAGAATATAACTAATTTTCAGTATAAACATATTTTTATTGCATGCCAACGAATCTGTAACAAGACAATCAAGACAGGCAATCAACCCTTAAAACCCGAAAGCACAACCGCAGCAGACTTTTTTTTTTATTATTATTTATTTATTTTTCAGAGAAAACATGTCTTGGTATTTCATATGAATTGTTTTTTTAGCAGACAATTCACATGAAATGTCCACTTATTTTATCTGTAAAATGAATAAATAGAATGTCATTTGCCACAAAGTTTGCTCGACGCTTTAAACATTTCGGAAACACGCCTATTCAAATATATTGAAAATTTTACCACCAAAAAAGGAAAAGTTTCAGATAAAAAAACCTCTGATATTTTTCTTATTTTGCTAAAAAACATAGATTGTGGATACTCGTTAGAACCGCCTCGGCGAGGCGGTTCTAACGAGTACCCATAATCTATGCTTTTTAGCAAAATAAGAAAAATAATGTATACCCCTGTTAACCCCAGTTTTACTATACAATAGTGGGGTTTTACGGGGTCAAAATTATATAGGTATGTTTTCGTGATGAGTTGCCGTCATTTTGTACAAGGGAGACAACTTTTATGGCTTCCTGTTTGATCTTCTGCACAAAGGTCCATTCGCAAAAGGGGTCTACTCTATAAGGAAAGAATTGGTTCTCATCGGGAGCAAATTCTTTCATATTTGAGTAGACCTCTTTTCAAAAGGGAGACTAACATTAAGACTAAGTTGCCTCCCGTTAAAATGTATCTATTCACTTTAAGCCGTAATATGGAAAAATACTCAATACACCAAAAGAAAGAAAGAAAGAAAGAAAGAAAGACAGAAAGAAAGAAAGAAAGAAAGAGAGAAATGACATGTCTTCAAGTACATGCGAACTGTACCTGCCCAATACAGTCTGGACAGAACGTGTGAGGTTGTTTTAAAAATTACAAGGTTTAACCCACTTTAGTATGGAGACCCCGAAAAGGGTAACTGTCAAACAGTGCAGACCCAGATCGGACAGCGCAACATGCAGCATCTGATCAGGGCCTCCACTGTTTGAAAATAGTTTAGCCAGTTTTCTCTAGGAATATCTACACAGCCTGACATACCTAAAATTGAAATGACTCTTCCAATATATAGTGTGGGGGATTTTATTCTGTCTAAAATGGTTTAATATTATTTTGAGGATCTCTAAATGTGCTGACCCAATCGAGAATATATATGAAGTCTTATTTGGCGTCAATGAACAGTTCGCGTATAAAAGAAGAAAAGTTTTGTTAAAACGGTAGAGCTTAACCCTTGTCATGCTGAATAAAGATGCCACGCCGATTTATAATTTTTAGCCAATCAGATTACTTGATCTGAATTGTTGATACAAATTCACATACGTATTGACAAACAGTGCAGATCCAGATCAGTTGGCTTCTTCAGAAGCCAACTGATCTGGATCTACACTGTTTTTAAAAGCAGGGCATATCCGGGTTCACCAGGACCAGGGTTAAATGATGTAAGTCAGTCTCGTTAATTTTATAAACACTTAAATGAAAAGTTCTCCATCATTTGAAAAAGAGTCGCTAGCCATTGAGCCAAGTCCTTCATCAGAACCGACGTCACTTTTCTTCTCTTCGGAATCCTGGTTGATTACTTTTGATCTTTCATTTATTGTTAAAGTTGACTTCATGAAGCTATCAAAGTCATCATCCTTCACTCTGGTAACATAATTGTCTTCAAAAGAACTACTGAGATCACTTTCAGTTTCACTACAGCTATAATCTACTGAGAAATCCTGACTGTCAGAGAACTCCTCAAATGTACAGTCGAATGAGTAATTGAATCCAGTATCTTTAGGTTCACTGTCAACAGTATCATCAAAGGGTTTTGCGCACATATCAAACATATTTAGATTTGATACAGCAGATTCTCGCCTCAGTTTCTTTGGTGTTGGTTTAGGTGCGTATCTGTCGCCATCGTTTATTTCATAACAGTCCTCAAGAAAAGCTGCATCAAGATCGCAACTTCCTAAATATGCGTCAGCATCTGAACACAGTGATTCGTTATCAAATTCACAATCCTGATTCCTGTAGAATTGAAAGTTTTCTTCCTGTGCTTCAAACAATACTGGGGCACTTTGATACATATTTCTAGGCAATGAATGTTGAATATTCCTACCGCTTGTGTTTACAGGTACATTGACGTCAGTTTTGTTCCCCGCGCCTGTGGTGGTGTCGAGCATAAAACGCTTCATTAACTCAGACTTCCCTTCTTCTTCGTCGAAGTTAGCTGTCTTTGGTGTCAATGTCACGTCGAGAGTATCATCTTCTGGATGTTTCTTTGTGTCACGCTTAAAATGGTTAGCAGCTGGGGTACTTTGGCGTTGAACGACGGTCGAATCAGCGTCGATGAACGTGTGACGTTTTATTGGCCGAGATTTATCTGAAGCCTGACTGCGTATGTCACTTGCTCGAGACTGGTACCCAGTGTCTGTTGATTTCATAGTACTAGCTGACGTTGATTTACTGGCAACAGAGGCCTTTGATGTAAACTTCTTAAATCCAAGTTTCATAGTTTTTAAACTGTTTCCGATTACATCCTTGTTTACTTTCGAACGTGTCATTTGAGTTTCTGGGTTTAGTTTTGGTGTGTTACCAAGCTGGGACGCTGTAACGCCACTACAGAAGTCTAGAAATTGGCCCATTTTCTTCAAGTCCGCTTTAGCAAGAAAGGCATCCATGCTGTCCACTGAGGATGTAGATTTCACTTTTTGTATTACTTTCTGATCTGAGACCTCTTTCTTAGTTGTGATTTTCTGTAGTTTAGACTTCTGATATTGGACGTAGAAAGCTAAATCTGTTACTTGTTTTATTTTGTCTTTAGATACGGGTCCGATGCTCTTTCGGCTGTTTTTGTTGCCGAAGATATTCAGCGACAGTCTCCTTTCTTTAACACCTTCTGATGCCTTTACAATGAAGACCACTTTCTTTGATGAACCATGTGATCTCCATACTTTCAACAGCTTTGCCTTGCCCGCGAGTTCTTTCTCTTCTCCGTTGACTGATTGAAATACAGCAAGTGGCTGTCCAGTCTTTGGTAATTTGCTGATGACGTCATTGCAAGTTGTGTATTTCGTCACACTTTTCACTACCTTTGCCTTCCCGTCGATCTGGAACGGAATGTTATGGTACTGGACTCTCTTTGCAGAAGACATCTGAAAACAAAGCACATTAACTTAGTTAATAAAACAATGAGCCAGCATACGATAAATGGACCTTATGGCTTTCCCGTATGCGATTCTTTAAATGCGCATGCACACACCCTTATTGGGGCTGCAGACATGCGTTTTTTGTCTGAAGCTTCCCCAAAGTCCCTACGACATGCCTGCGAACAGCAAAGGCTCTGGCGAGACTACGCGCTAATGTGCAGGCTCGCCTGAGCCTTTGCTGGTCGTCTATGTGATAAGTACCCTTTTCTCATGTGCTGACACCTACACGTTTCCATTTTAACCTTTATCACTCTCGTGGCTAATTTAGCACACGACAAACTGGCTATATTTTTCTCTCTTTTTCCAGAAAATAGGCTTTAAGATTTCATGCAAACTGTCTCCTTAGAAGACAATATGCATGAAATGTCAAAGCCTATTTTTTCTGGGAAAAATAAGTCAAATGTTTCAAAATGTCGCCCGCTGATTTTTTTACCCAAAATGAAGAGTATTTAAGCATTAAACTTATCATGAATAGGCAAGTTTGTGGGTAACCTACTAAGGGGAGGTAACCAATAAAAAGTGCAAATAGTGCCTATATATATATATATATATATATGCGCAAGAAAATGACTCTTGTACTATTACGAACAGAGACGATCCAGATCAGCCCGTGCACCTGTGCATGGTGATCAAGGCCTTCTCTGTCTGTCGACTTGTCTACAGTATCCATGGATACTACGGGGGAGATGAAGGATGCGCAAGCATGCGCAAGCTGAGTTGGTCCACCGTCGACCGCATTTCACATAATTGACCCAGCGCACGACATAACCTACAATAAGACATGTGACCAGAAAAGACTCAGATCAGTCTATACATGCACTCAGCATGTCAAGGATTCTCGTTTATCCCTCTTTGGATAGCCTGGAGACTGTAGAAGGCACGTGCAATCAACGAACACTCTGTTCAGACTGTGCGGATGCGCAGGCTGATCTGAGTCTTCGCTGGTCGAACAAGTCTTATTGCAGATTTTATCGAGCGCTGGCTTTGTTTCCCACAACGTATTCGGACAAACCTGTCAGTGCAAACAGTGTAGCTCCGATCAGACTATTCAGAACGGGGGGTCTCATCTGGGTCTACACTGTTCGCCACCCATTCAGCAGTTTTTAGACACAGTAACATGAAGTAAAATGGATTTGTTCATGCGTCTAGATAAGAGTGATTATCAGGTAAATATTTTTCTTATTTCTCCACGAACATATATGTTGTGGGTACTCTTTAGAAGCGCCTCGGCTTTTTTTTATTTCTCCACGAAAACAAGGACGAGGCGCTTCTAATGAGTACCATAATACATGTTTTGTGGAGAAATAAGAAAAATATCAATACTTCTGGACTGAAAAGAAAAGCATCTTATCAAGAGACGCTTGTTCAAGTAATTTTTGAAGACCGGTAAGTAGTTAAGGTGCCCAAATAACTAAGATACTTGCAAATACGATAATCTAGGAGAGGCAGGTCTGAGGAACGTGTGTAAACCTTGAGCATACGTCGACGAACGTTGAAAGTAATCAGAATTTACGCTATTTGCTACTCAAATAGGGCCTTAGCGAAGTTGCTTGCTAACATGACGTTAAATTTTCTATCTTGAAATATGGCTAATACATTGGTAATTTTGCTGACAAAAAGTGAGTAGCTTGGCTAATACATTGGTAATTTTGCTGACAAAACGTGAGTAGCTTTTGCATTGCAAAAGCTACTCACGTTTTGTCAGCAAAATTACCAATGTATTAGCCATATTTCAAGATAGAAATTTTAACGTCATGTCAGCTAGCATTTGCAGTAAAAATATCAATGTATCTGAAAACACCTTAGCTACAATAGTTAACGAGTTTGTCACTAACGAGTTCGTTAAGCTAACTATGCTTTGAACAACTGGGTCAAGTAGTTTAGGACACACTAACATGTAGCTTTTTAAGTTTTTCATGAAGAATGCTAAATAGTTAAGATGCCCAAATATTTACGAGATAAATATAAACATAGTAATCTCAGACAGACCAGAGTAAACAGTGCATATTAAGATAAAACGTCTGATCAGGGTACACTGACTGTCACTCATCCAATAGTATATAGATACATCAACGGGTAGTCCATCACGAAAACACGTCTATATAATTTTGACCCCCTTAAACCCCACTTTTATATAGTAAAACTGGGGTTTACAGGGGTATACATTATTTTTCTTATTTCTGCTCAAAAATATAGATTATGGGTACTCGTTAGAACCGCCTCCGTGAGGCGGTTCTAACGAGTACCCACAATCTATGTTTTGAGCAGAAATATAAAAAATATTAGAATTTTTATCTGAAAATTTTCATTTTTTTGGGTGGTAAATTTTTCAGTATGTTTGAATAGGCATGAAATGGATGTGCTTAAATTTTAAGGGATGTATGGTAAGCAATTAAGGTGTTCCAATATTTTGGGAAAAAAAGGTAGATACCCTTTTTCGTTGTGGAGTGCATGCTATTGCATCATATGGGCCGCGTCAAGCGAAAAAGTGCTTTCGAACATGCGCAAAATGTGCGGATTCACATCATCCTGCGCATGCGCAAGGTCTCATCCGGGCTTTGCTATGATTCTAGCAGTGGACAGCGAGGGATCTGATCAAACTGTGCATCGCGCTGTCTGACCTGGGTCTTTGCTTTCCGCGGATGCCCAAAAGGCACTTTTTTATTTGGCGAGACGCATAATATTATGATAATCAGCGAAAACAAAAACTACTGCGGAGACACTGACTAATTTCTCCCTTCCTGAAATTCCATTCAACAATGACCTACTAGGCATTTGCTCTTATATGTTTTAGACTCCAAGCAGAAAATTGCAAATGATGTTTACCGTAGTTACCGTATGTATTCGGACAGACAGGCCCTGAGCAAACAATACAGACCCAGATGGGACGCTGCGGAACGCGGCGTCTCATCAGGGTCTACACTGTTTCCACTCATGCAGCAAGTTTCGACACAACATCGCATAGTATCAAATTGTACTTGTTCAAATTTTAGAATAAGTATGGTAAGGAGGAGGTGTCCGAATAATTATGGTATTGTAACGACCCTTTTCAGCCTTAACCCTTTTAGTTCTTATCACAATTGCATCAAACGATTTTTTTTTTTTTTTTTTTTTTTTTTTTGAGAAAACAAGGCTTGAATATCATATGAAATAGATGATTCATATGACATGCTAATATAACAAAAAGGTTACCTTCGGAAACAAAGCACACACAGAAGAACGAAAACCGGAGACTGTTTTATTTTCAGTATTTTCATATGCAACAATGTAGTTTGTGAAGCTGCATACACTCGACTTTCAAAGAAACCAGAATGGACTCAGTTATCCCAAAGGAAATAAAAAGTATAATCTGCACTGTGATGAAGTGCGGGAAGACGTTTGACGGCCGCAACATGGCACTTTACGCCAGATGCGGTGACCTAAAATAAAAAACTTATTTACACTGAAAAATAATAATAATAAAGATAAAATGCCGTCTTCTACAGTTTTGCTTAGAGTTTTAAGGTTTCTTGGCGTTAAAAGAAACCTACTTTATCATGGACGATTAGTAAGCGTTATGTACAAGATAGATAGATAGATAGATAGATAGATAGATAGATAGATAGATATAGATAGATAGATAGATAGATAGATAGATAGATAGATAGATATAGATAGATAGATATAGAGAGATAGATAGATAGATAGATAGATAGATAGATAGATAGATAGATAGATAGAGAGATAGATAGATTAAAACGATAATATTGTACCTTGATAATGTAATAATCTTCACTTTTCTTGGTTGTTCTCTCAACGTGCTGTTGTATAGTTTACAGATGTTATCATGAAGAACGATTTAATTTGAATAATGCCAAGGCAAATTTTCCTTACATATATATCTGTAGGTTAGCCTAGTTCTGCTCAGGTCACGGTACTTCAGCCATAATAATTACCATGATCTTTATCTAACATTTGTTAACATCCTTAATTACCGGAAGTATTTTCCCTCGGGTTGTGTCCCGAAAAGCACAATTATTACATTTAAACCTTTTGTGAAAACGGGGAACCAGTCCCATGATCAGGCGGTTCCGCAGTGAATGAACATGTTAATTATTAGTATTCATAAACATGCTAGGTGTGATAATTAAGTAAAGACAATCAGATAAATGTTTATCAATACTCTTAATCTTGTTTCTATGCTGATGTTGATGTCGGTCATTGTTAAAAGACAAATTCAACAACCAAAATAATTACTTTTAACGAGTTTTATTGACTCATTAATTTAAATGTTTCTTAATTGATCTTAAGGTGTAAAAAATGATGTCAAACATCTTTTCTTTTTCTTTAGATTTTATCTCACTGGTGAAAAAATATGTCAGGTAAACAATCCATACACAAGTAATAATAATAATAATAATAATAATAATAATAATAATAATAATAATAATAATAATAATTTATTATTATTATTATTAGTAGTAGTAGTAGTAGTATAATTATTTTTGTATAATCCTTAAAGTTGTATTTTATTTTCAATGGGAGCAGGTCTGATTCTGTCAGACTGTTCAAAACTCGAGAGTCGAATATGTAGATATAGTATATTAGTTATACAATACAAAAATTATTCTGTACTTTGCAGTGAAAGATTTTATCCTCAGAAGTTCTAAATATATTTCTTTAAATGAAAGTGCCACAGGTTGAACGTTATATGAAATATAATACGCGTATTCATGTATTTGACTAAATTTTGTTGGCTTTTTACCTTGAGAATCAGATCACTTCAAGCCCCAGTGTTACAATGTGTGAAGGAACAAAACAGAAGCGAACCGAGCAATAAATAAATACATAAATAAAAAGATCATTAGATAATACGATGTAGCCAGACCATAGGCGGTGACATATGGGATTTTAATAGTGACATATACCTTTTTCTAAGTGAAATCACTTAAACTATCTAACAGACCGACAGTCACTGAACTCGAAAAATTCTTTATGACATATATCTCGCTTTCCAGCCTTATACTTTAGTTTTGCTGAATCTTGTTTTTGCTTTACTACAAGACATACATGGCTGAATTTGTCATTTATTAAGAAAATGACGTGTCATTTTTTTTTTAAAAATGACAAAGTTGTATTTTAAAAGACAAAGTAGCACATACATGTAGGACTTTCATCTGCATATCTCCAAATTCATAGATAAATGTCATTTACAATATATTCAACGTAATATCGTCATGTACTATCTTATTGTATCTATTTTTTTTACGCAAAAGGGTTGCGACTAAACAGGCCAAAAATGCATGGGCAGAGAGCATCTCGAGCCACGAAAAATTCTTTGTACATCCTAAGTACAAGAAAGAACATGCACAGTAAGGAATCTTGCTGTGAATTGCAGGTGAAAAAGTAGCATCCGATTCAAAACAGTAAGTCTGTTTACTTTACACTTTTTTGTTTAAGTTTGAATGTGAGTTTTAAGTCTATTGAAATCCACTCCAGACCCACCCCCTCCCTCACCGAAACTATGAAAAAATAGGTATTTGTCAACCAGAGAAAATCACGTTATATGTATTATAATCAGTTGTACCCCCCTCCCACCCCCCCCCCCCCCTCCCGCCCCAGCACAACACACACTAATACTCCCATAACGTCATTCCGTTCATTTAAAGTAAAAGATCCCCGTGGAAGTATCGTTTGACTGTTGAAAGGAAACTTTTTAACTGTGCCAGCAGAGGGAAAACACTCTAATATTGTTGTTTTTTTTTTGTTGTTTTTTTTTTTTTTTTTTTTTTTTTTTTTTTGTTTTGTTTTTTTTCTACAGTGGGACAACACATTCTTCTTTATAACTCAACTGGGGCGATAAAAAACGCTAAATGAGAATCGAAACACTTTCAGGACAGAAAACAAAACTAAGCAAGAAAGTGTCGGGCGTATGATCGTGCGTGTTAGGGAAAGGAGTGGGCATTGATGCATAGGTTCATGGAAAGTGTGTGTGTGTGTGTGTGTGTGTGTGTGTGTGTGTGTGTGTGTGTGTGTGTGAGAGAGAGAGAGAGAGAGAGAATAGCGGAGTACTATTAACTGAGCAGTCATCGTGATGGATTGCCATAGTTTCGTGGTTTCACATCATCAAGACTGAATTGCTCTGATTAGATTAAATGAGCCGTAACGTCAGAAAATGTACCTTCGGACATGTGAGCCCGACAAAGATTCCGATCAGCCTGATCAGAATCTTCACTGGGCGCAATTTGGATAGCCAAGGATGCAAAGTCTCTTCATGCGGACAACGAAGACTCTGATCAGACTGCGCGGATGCGCAGGCTGATTTGAGTCTTCGTTGGGCGCTAGTCAGAGGGTACGTTTTCTTACGTTGGGACCCAGATAATAAGGGAGTAATCATTCTGATTATTATGTGTTTCACGCAAACATGAGTTTTATCAAAGGTCAAACTGTGAAATCTCTAACCCGCCTGTGCAACCTAGCTGATTGAACAGATCCCGGAGAAAGACTAGATCCTGAATAAACGACGAAGATGTTCTTGTATGCTAATGAAAACATTATGAAAACACGCCTTTATAGTTTTGACCCCCACCCCCCCCCCCCCGCCCCTCACCGCCCCCTCCCCGCCCCCACTTAAACCCCACTTTTATACAGTAAAACTGGGGTTTACAGGGGTATACATTAACTTTCTTATTTCTGTTCAAAAACATAAATTGTGGGTACTCGTTAGAACCGCCTCGTTGAGGCGATTCTAGCAAATACCAACAATCTATGTTTTAAGCAGAAATATGAAAACTAACGGAATTTTTAATCTGAAAGTTTTCATTTGTTTGGTTAAAATTCTCAATATATTTGAATTCGTAATGAGCGGTTTAAAAAGCCTGAGACTGAGCCGATGCTCTTGCTGTCCTGGTCAGCATCGATGCTCGAAAATGCGTTTAGGCCTCTTTATGTAATGCAGACCAATAGGTAATAAAGAAGCTGTTTAAGAAGAACCGCAATCAGAGAACATAGCCTACCAATGACATCAAGTGGAAGAACAAATTAAGACGGACAGACACGTGTTACAAACCAAAGAAAGTAAATCATTCAGCTCCCTCTTCCCCAGTCACGTGATCACAATGCCAAACAGGATCCACCAAACACAACAATAAGACAGTATACAAATATTAACCCTTGTCCTGCTGAACTAGGATATACCCTGTCCTTTCAAACAGTGTAGATCCAGATCAGTTGGCTTCTGAACTGATCTGGATCTGCACTGTTTGCCATTAAGTATGTGAATTTTTATAAACAATCTGGATCAAGGACAATTAGAAGTGGGCGTTGCATCTTAATTTATTCAGCATGATAAGGGAATCATTGACCGCGAATCGCGCCGGTCTCTTAATATAGCTTTGGATTTTTACATATGGGAGCGTGTTCGATTAGATCACTAAGGACTTTTTTATATTTGCCGGGATCGTTGGTTTGTGACGATCCCGGCAAATATAAAAATCTTATTACAAAACTGTGTTATAAACAGATTAATGTCTATTTTATTTTCATTTCAATCAAGAAATTTCATAAAGCTTAATAAACTTTCGGTGCCAAATTTTTTTAAACCTTTTTTAACAAACTATCGCTCGAAAAGAAATTTATACGTAAAGTTGATCCGAAAGACTGAATGTCAAACAGCGTAGATCCAGATGAGACGGCTCATATGAGCCGTCTCATCTGGATCTATGCTGTTTGCAAAAGCTTATAATTATTTTTTTTTTTCTTTTTTTTTTTTTTTTTTTTTTTTTGTGTTGAGGTTTTACGGCCCAGTCAATCCAAAAAAGCTTATTATTATCGCCTGTTAAAGAATCACACTGTTGTTTGATTTTTCATGTTACATTGACAATTTATTAAACTTTAGTATACCCTTTAAATTGTCCCATATCTCTATGTAAACATGAACAAAATTTGCGCCGGTTCTTAGACGTTTACGTCTAAATATTTTGTCTTGTTGAATATTACGATAGCCGAGGTCAACATGTATTTGACAGTGGATATCACACCATATTCAATAAATCAATAGTCGACAATTGTTTTATTATATAGCCAATGAACAGACAGAGATTTAAAGCACAATGGCTAACAAAAAACAGTCGATGACGGTTTCCAAAAATACCAGCTTTGGCGTGATGTTCTAATTCTAAGTACACATATTCAATGGGGAAAAAAAACTCCGAGTCGGTGAACATCAGAAATATTAACTAGACTGAAAAACAGCTCTCTGCCAATGAAAGACGGTCTATTTTTTGGTCTATTTTTAGGCTGTATAATAATTACCCCTTCAGCTCGGTAGATTCGTCCTTCGACATCTGAAGTGACAACATCGCTAAATAACGAATAACCATGTCTGATTCAGTTATACCTGGTGTACTCCTAAGGACTCTGAGCGAGTACAAGTTTGTCGGCACTCCACTCTGGAGGATGTCCGACGGAAAGGATTTAGTTCGGGTTGAGCTAACCTTTCACAAGTGGCTACCAACGCCTCGAGTCTACAAGAAGGGGGTTGAAAGCAGGAAGCAGCCTGCTCCCCCCTGCTGGCGAGTGGCCTCGCCAGCCCGCTCCTGCTAGAAGACCGCCGCCATGCCGAGAACCGACGCAGATGGAGAGGGAGACGCTACCACCACCACCACAGACTACAACACAGACGCCGCATCAGATCATCAAACCACGCTACAAGAATACAGCTACCATCATCGCATCGCCGACTATCACCAGACCAGCACCAGCGTCTCCCCTGACACCGCCTCCGAAGAAAGCCAGGAAAGAGTCTCTGGCACCAGACAGCTCGATCCCGTACTGTTCGTACCACTACGAGGAAGAGTACCCAATCCACGAGAAGTACGACCTACAGGACGCTCTAAGTAACAGGTTCCATGGACACGACGTCGCGATAATCAAGGCTCAAAGAATCCCTAAAGAAGATGAGAAGATGAACATCGACCTATCAGCATACTTCTTACACAGAACATGGAAGAAAGATTGGCTGTTCATCAAGGACCGACGTCGAAGTACCACCACGAAGAGTTCTACACTAAGGTGGAAGAACTAGCCAAATCAGGAAAGCCACAGACGAACATCATATCATGTTTTGGTTACCTAGAGCGTTCCTGCGGCGACCCAAAGGGGAAGTACCAGTTCGTTAGAGTGGAACCACGCTAGAGACTCGAGTGAGGACACCCTCCTGGATCATGGGTGAGGACACCCTACTTTCTTCATTAACATGGGTGAGGACACCCTACCAGCGCTCCGGGTGAGGACACCCTCTCGGCAGCCTGGGTGAGGACACCCCTCCGGCGACTCCCTTCCTCGGCTAGTGACTGAAACCTTAGCACGACTCGAGCTGAGTACCTAATGCACCATGCAGTCGGAATTGACACGCATTAGGTACGAGATTAAAAGCTCAAACTTTTCGGCCGATCGTCAAAATTCTGCAACTTAAAGGCTGGACTACTACTCTCGCACGAGGTCTGGACATGCACGAGGTCTGGACGTGCACGCACTCCGTGTCTGGGCGAGGTGACCTAGTTATGAATTATAACTAGGCACCGTTTCAAGCCAACCCAGTAGTCCAGTAAAACTAATCAAGATTTATCTGGCGCTGCCTCTGTGTGACTCAGTCGCCTGGCAGCGTTAAAAATCTGAAAACTGAAACTGAATGGTAGAGCAAAACAGATACCTATGCAAATGGTGTAGATCCAGACAAGACGGCTCGTAACTGTTTGTCATTCTGTTTTTGAGTTTCGATTGTTTGCAGAAGTGGATGTGTCCAAATTAAAAGACGGAAGGGTACACTTCAAACTCAGAGGTGAAAGGGTCAAACGGGACTGCCAGTTTGAAACTGCCTCCGTATTCTCTTAGCTCCATCTCCATATCCGAACGTTGTGAAGTATATCGTTAAGTAATATTAATTCATAAATATTTAAAAAATAGTAATAATATCATTAGTATCATTATGTTTTGATTTCCTAGATAGAGAACCATTTTATGAAATAAAATAGAACCAGCATATGATTCTTTATTTTCCGAATTATGATATACAGCTCATTATTACTACAATAATTTTTTCTGAAAATAATATCAATTATCATTTTGTTTTAATGTATTTTTTTTAGATATTATAAATCATTTATTAAATATACATATTTAACACCGCATGTTGAATAGAGCTTGCACATTCTATCAGAGAAAAATGTATGCACAGGCTGATCTGGAACTACAATGGTTGCACGTCATATTTAATGCTGCTTTTATTTGGAGAGACTCGTGATATTCACAGATTTAGAGAACAACGTTTGAGAGAGAGAGCCTCACTCTCATTCAGTGTTTTATAGTCAAATTTATTTTGTACACGCACGCACTTAAAGTGAAGCCATGACTATAAACCATGTACTTTAGTCCTTATTTATGTACAGGAATCTAAAATGAGCAAATGTGTCAAAGTGCTAGTTTATGCAAAAGGATCAAATGTTGGATTTGATTCTGTTTGCGCAATTAAAATTGCGCATAAGCATGTATGTCAATTATGTAAAAAGTGATTTAGTTGTTTTCTTTCGTCAAGATAAGGACATAACTTGCATTCATTAGCAGTAATTGTTATTAAGAAAACACCGCAAGTGTTGCCGCGCATTTAGGTATTTTTCTTGTATATAGCTATAATTAACGGTAAAAGAAGTGAGACGTGCGTGTATACCGCGCAGTGAAAAAATGGAAAAAATAAATATATAAACGGATTTTTTGGAACTTTGAAAGTGTTGTGGTAGTTGTAAATGCAAGGACTTTATGTCGCCTAAAGACGCTAGCCAGAAAAAGGACACACAGACGAGGAAAAAGCGTAAAAAGCCGAGATTGAATTCCCCAGTGAATAGTAGTGAACAAAATGGCGGACATTGTACAGGTGGTGGGGTGAGTGATGTAAATGTAAACAAACCTACAAGCAACTCAAGTGACAGTCAAAATCCTTCGTTTGGCTTCCCATACCCCTTTACCCAGCCTCCAATTATGAATTTCTCCCAGCAAATGCCATTTCCGATGCAGCAGTCCGGCGGCGTTACTCAGTCCCAACCTTCTACGATGCCCTTTATGAACCCCTCATTATCACCAACACAGATGCCCGGATCACAACAGATGTTTATGCCGCCTCCCTCTGCCTCTCCCAGTTGGATGTCTGATCTCATCAATGATGTTAAGCAGATCAAAGTGTCTCTTGAGAAACTTGATAAAATAGAGCAGACAGTGAATAGCATCAGCCTGAAAGTTACCACTCTAGAGACTAAGGTCAATTCTATGGATACTAGGGTTAACGAGGTCGAGGATTCGTGTACGTTTATCAGTAAGGAGAATGACGATAGAAAGAAAGAATTAGAGAAAGCTAAATCTGAAATAAAGACTTTGAAGTCTAATTGCAAATCTCTGGAGACAAAGAACTCAAAGCTAGAAACAAAAGTGGTCGATTTAGAGAGTAGGTCTATGAGAGACAATCTTCTCTTCTATGGCATCGCTGAAGGCGGAGAACATGAGAACTGTGAAAGACTTATAAAGCAAGTGTGCGTTGAACAGTTACAAATGCCTGAAGCTAAGGACATGCTTATAGATAGAGCCCACAGAATGGGTGCTGTGAAAAAGGACAAACCCAGACCGATTGTTGCAAAATTTCATTATTATGCGCAAAAGGAGGCAGTGAAATCTAAATCGTATGAGCGAGCTGAAAACTTGAAGCAGGCTAATAAGGGCATCGGCACGCAGTGGCCTCAACAGGTCAGAGAGGCTAGGAAGGTCCTTTACCCCGTTATGCAACAGGCAAAGCGAGATGGGAAAGAGGTAAAACTTGTGCGCGACAAACTGTACATTGACGGTACACTGTACAGATCTACCGAGCAGCAGCCGCAGCAGGAACAGAACGCATAAGGGTGTCATGAGGGGCACCTCAAAATTCTCATGGAACATTAATGGTATATGCAGAAAGCTAGTAGATGCGGATTTTCTAGAGTATATATCACATTACGATTTAATATTTTTCAATGAAACATGGCTATCTTCTAAAAACCAGTCAAACCTTGATATCAGTGGATATAAAAGTGTGCATATTTTTGGTAATAAATCCCCAGGTGCACGCAAAGGAAGACTTAGCGGGGGAATATCTTTATATTTCAGACAGTGTTATGCGGACAAAATCAAAGTTCTTGAACAAAATCAAAATGGCATCCTCTGGATTAAAATTCTGAGTGATCTTTTTCATCATGATCAGGACGTATTTCTCTGTCATGTGTACATACCCCCTTCTAGCTCGAAATTGCGAAAAAATGATGAATTTGACGTATTTGAAATTTTAGAACAGGGAATTATTAAATATAAATCGGACGGAAAATTCTTTCTGACAGGAGACTGGAACTCGAGAACATCAGATTTGTCAGATTTCCTTGATTACGACAAATACTTAGACGATGAACAAGATTTTTCAAACTATTTTGACCTACAACTGTATCCACGCGTAAATAGTGACCACGTGGTTGATAGTAGTGGGCGTAGATTGTTATTATTGTGTCAAATGTCAAATCTAATTATAGCAAACGGCCGTCTGCATCACGACAAAAATATAGGAGAATTTACTTACTGCTCGCAGTCAGGTCTAAGCACCGTGGACTACCTTCTTATACATCCGAACGATATCCAATTTGTTACCGATTTCAAAGTGTTAGAATTCAATGAGTTTTCCGACCATGCTCCATTATTTTTCACCTTTCAACTTAAACAGCCAACAATAAATACGATATGTCATGAAAAGCACGAGCAACAGGCATCCAATCAAATTCGTTTCGACGAGACGAAAATACCCATATTTAGGACACAGCTTATGAATAATAATGAGGTGTTAAATCGCTTGACTAATTCAGTGAACACGGAATCGATTGATAGCATATTAAGCTCGTTTACTACGTTTATGAATGAAAACAGCGAACAGGTGTTTGGTACAAAAGGTTGTAGTACAGCTAAAAATCGCAACGCATAATTCGTTTAAACAGTCGGAATGGTTCAATAGCGACTGTCGTACGGCTAAGCGGAAATTTAAAACGGCCAGAAACTTGTTTATTAGGGACAAAAATGACGCGAATAGAAAACGGTTTGTTAAAACGCGCACTAAGTATAATCGGGTTAAACGACAGGCAAAAAATAAATTCAAGAGAACCGAAGGATATACCGTGTCCGAATTAGCGAAATCGCACCCCAAAAAATTTTGGAAATCCATTAAAATGCGCTACAAAAAGAAATCGTCGCAGTCTGATACTTTGAGTGCCCAAGATTTTCTCAATCATTTTAAAGAAATATACGGTGGACCGGATGAGCAATCACAACAAGACGAGCAGCCAAATTTGGGAAATAACGAAGACCAGGAACTCGATGTTGAAATCACGATATCGGAACTTAAGGAAGCAGTCTTTTCGCAGAAAAATGGTAAAAGCTGTGGCTTGGATAATTTGTGCGCGGAAATATTCAAAAATTCATTTGATATTATATCACCATTTTTGCTTATACTTTTCAATCGCTTATTTGCGAACGGAGAATACCCAAAAGCATGGGGCGAAGGCATTATAGTTCCAATTTTTAAGAGCGGAAATACCCACGATACAACAAACTACAGAGGCATTACACTTATTAATGTTCTAGGAAAAATTTATTCACAAGTATTATTAAACAGACTTTCGAAATGGTCCGAAAAACATGAAAAGTTGTCTAAAAATCAGTTTGGATTTCAAAAAGGAAAGTCCACGGTAGACTGCATATTTATATTGTATTCTGTTATCTCAAAGGTACTGAATTCAGGAGAAAAACTATATTGCTGTTTTATCGACTATGAAAAAGCATTTGACAAAATTAACAGATCTCTTTTATGGCACAAACTCATTTTTGAAAACGTGAGTAGTAAATTTGTCAGAGCATTAAAATCAATGTATGATGTTGTTAAAGCATGTATAAGATATAACTCAAAACACTCAGATTTCCTCAACTCATATACTGGGCTCAAGCAAGGGGACCCGAGTTCTCCGCTCTTGTTCATGCTATTTATAAATGATCTTGTTGATAATATCAATGCAAACCTAGAGAATATTTTTGAATTAGATGAATTAATGCTGTTCATTATCCTGTACGCAGATGATGCTGTTGTGTTTGCTAGATCAAAAGAATCTCTGCAATCATTATTGAATGACATTCAACTATATTGTGGAACATGGGGACTGAAAATTAATACAAGAAAAACCAAAGTCATGATATTTGAAAAGGGTCGACACACTAGCTGCGATTTGTTTCTTAATAATGTGAAACTAGAAGTGGTCCAATCATTTAAATACCTAGGGGTACATTTCTTTAAAAACGGGAACTGGTTTAGAACTGAGAAAAGGCTGGCAAACCATGCATCACGTGCGTTACACAACCTGTTTGCATTGTTCAGGCAATTGGATTTGCCAATGTCTGAACAGTGCAAACTGTTTGATATATTAGTAGGTTCTATATTAAATTATAGCTCAGAAGTGTGGGGAATGCACGATGCAAATGATATTGAGGTGATCCATACTAAGTTCTGCCGCTGGATTCTAAATGTTAAAAAGTCTACAAATCTTAGTGCGCTATACGGCGAGTTAGGACGAGTTCCTTTCATCATTCAACGAAAGTTCAACATGATAAAATACTGGGTTAAACTGTTAAAAAGCAACGACTCCTTCCTTCCAAAGAAAATGTACAGAATTTTGAAAGACGACGCGGATAGCGGCAATTCTTATAATGGATCCAATTGGGCATCGTACATAAAGTCATTGTTAGATAATTTAGGTCTTTCATATATCTGGTTACAACAGGGAGAAATCGATATCCCGCTGCAATTAATAAAGCAAAGAATTTTTGATCATTATTACCAAACATGGTATACTGATATTAATAATTATAACAGACTCATTACCTATGCTAGGTTTAAACATGAATTTCATCGTGAAAACTATCTAGATTTCATAGCAAATAAGAAATAGAAAGTTGCATTAACTCGATTCAGACTCTCCTCACATGATCTAAAAATTGAACGTGGGAGATATGAAAATATTGCCCGAGCGGAAAGGATTTGTAAATGTTGTAATATGTCAATGATTGAAAATGAGTATCACTTTTTACTTGTATGCCCTCTTTATGCAGAATTACGAAGAAAATTTTTGAAAGCATATTTTTGTCACTGGCCAAACATGAATAAATTCGATAATCTAATGATGTCAAATTCAAAACAGGTAATTTTAAATGTTGCAAAGTTTATATATTATGCACTCGAAATGAGAAAAGTTGAATTGAATGTGTAAATTTTTTGCCATGCAAATTACATTTGGCTCCTCTGTTAAACATTGTGCTATATGAATGTAATGTTCTCACTTGTATATTATGTAGGCTATAAACATTGTTGTAGATGTTTAATGCTGAATAAATATATTTGTATTTGTATTTGTATATATAGTATCCCGACAAAGAATTTTTTTTCGTCATTAAACAAACAAAAAACAAGTAATTAAGCAGTTTGTAATTTTCCTATGGTCAAAAGTAATTATATCAAATTTTCATTAAAGCTTCAATAAGTTGCCGAACAAAAACATAATTCGACATAAACAAAAATTAAATAAACAAGTTACTCTTATATTATTATAAATATATATCTTTGTTTTTCCTTTTTGAAGCTAAATAATCTTTATAATACTATCAATGGATACCAATTTCTTTTTTTATTTTCCAATTCTTACAACCTCTTTTGCAATTCATTCTAGTATCATGTGTACACAAGACCTGCGTCTGTGTAATCATTACACATTTTCGCTCCGCATTTTTCAAATATAGCTATCGTGAGAAATACGGTTCAACATAGCTATGTTCTGCAACCTGTGGGCCTTTTTTAATAAAATATTTTTTTCAATATTTTACTACATAACTATAGATATTAAATAGATCTATCGAATGAGAGGTTATAACGAACGAAGAAATTTTTAAAAAATATGACAAAAAAAAAAAAAAATATGACATTTGGGCAGCCGAGGTCGGCAACATTCTTTCGTGGAGATTGATCATGAAATATTTTCTACGGTCATTCTCTCCCTTCCGCTGATTCAAGAAGGGCAGTTGTCAGTTTCTGGCGAAAGAATGTGCACAATACTGGTTAACCGCTTGGAGGACTAAGCCTGCCCAGTAAACGTGTGGTTAGGTAAACTGACCGCGCTCGACATGACCCCACTGGGTTGACTGGGCCGTAAAACCTCAACACAAACAAAGACATTTGGGCGATTGAATCAAGGCTTTTTTTCAGCTTTGTTGTAAAATACAAATTTAAGGCTTAATAAGGAAAATCCCTTGTAGCATTCATTACAATCTGGGCCATTTTAAAATTTATCTTATTTCAACAAATTTGGTATCAAATTAAAGCAGATATATTTTTCCAGATTTTTCCATCTATTGCGAGGTTATAATAATAGCTTGTATTATTGAAAATAAATGATGTTATTAGTTAAATGATACCCTCCTATATAATTCTATATATTTCCACACTATTACTTGTCTGAGAACTAGCGACAGGTTGTGACGTCACAGAAGGAACCGATTGGTGCGGATTAGTACCTGTAGTACGAGAATTCCTGCATATGTTATTTCTGCTCAAAAACATAGAATGTGGTACTCGTTAGAACCGCCTCGGCGAGGCGGTTCTAACGAGTACCCACAATCTATGTTTTGAGCAGAAATATGAAAAATATCAGTTTTTTTGTCTAAAAATTTTCAGTTTTTGGAGGTGAAATTTTCTATATATTTGAATAGGCTGTTTTCGTAATGTATAAACAGTAGAGACCCTGATCAGACGCCGCGCCCTGTGGCGTATGATCTTTGTCTGCACTGTTTGCCAGTTACCCATTTAGGCGTCTTCAGTCTGCAATGATCCATTCCTCCTGCAATGGTTTAGGCATCTTACATGCAACAAGTCGAACTGTTCAGAAATGTAGTATTGGGATGAATGGCTACACCTCAGTAAAAGAGATCACTCTGAGCTGAAATGAATTTGCTCGATTGCCTTTTCAAGGGAGACTATTCCAGCAGAAGATAAGGTTTCTTTTCCAAGGTGGTTACTCTTAAAAAAAGAAATTATACCCAAGTATAAAAAATATCTTCCTTTAATGTGACTTCGTCTGATTTTAGAAGGGCGACTACTTTTGTGGCTTCCTATTTGCGTTCCTGCACAGGTCCCTTCAGATAGATGTCTCCTCTAAAAGAAAGAATTTGCTCCCAGAGCAAATGCGTTCATTTTAGAGTAGACTTCTTTTCCCCTTATTGCATCTGTTCCCTTTACGAGTAGCTCCCTTTGAGAAGTAAGGGAGCTATTTCAAGTCAAAGGGATTTCCCTTGGATACATGGCTATCCATCTTAAAGGGATATGTAAGAACAAAGTCAAGAACATAACTAATTTTCAGTATATACATATTTTTATTGCGTGCCAACGAATCTGTGACAAGACAAACAATCAAGACAGGCAATCAACCCTTAAAACCCGAAAGCACAACTGCAGCAGACATGTTTTTTTTTTTATTTATTTATTTTTCAGAGATAACATGCATTCGTATTTCACATGAATTGTCTATTTTTTAGAAGACAATTCACATGAATGTCCACTTATTTTATCTGTAAAATGAATAAATAGAACATCATCTGCCTCAAAGTTTGCTCGACGCTTTAAACATTACGAAAACACGCCTATTCATATATATTGAAAATTTTACCACCAAAAAAGGAAAAGTTTTTGATAAAAAACTCTGATATTTTTCTTATTTTGCTAAAAAAAACATAGATTGTGGGTACTCGTTAGAACCGCCTCGGTGAGGCGGTTCTAACGAGTACCCATAATCTATGCTTTTTAGCAAAATAAGAAAAATAATGTATGCCCCTGTAAACCCCAGTTTTACTATATAGAAATGGGGTTTGAGGGGGTCAAAATTATATAGGTATATTTTCGTGATGAACTGCCGTCATTTTGTACAAGGGAGACAACTTTAATGGCTTCCTGTTTGATCTTCTGCACAAAGGTCCATTCGCAAAAGGGGTCTTCTCTATAAGGAAAGAATTGGTTCTCATCGGGAGCAAATTCTTTCATATTAGAGTAGACCTCTTTTCAAAAGGGAGACTAACATTTAGACAAAGTTGCCTCCCGTTAAATTGTATCTATTCACTTTAAGCCGTAATATGAAAAAATACTCATTACACCAAAGAAAGAAAGAAAGACAGAAAGAAAGAAAGAAAGAAAGAAATGACATGTCTTCAAGTACATGCGAACTGTACCTGCCCCCAATACAGTCTGGACAGAACGTGTGAGGTTGTTTTAAAAATTACAAGGTTTAACCCACTTTAGTCTGGAGACCCCGAAAAGGGTAACTGTCAAACAGTGCAGACCCAGATCGGACAGCGCAACATGCAGCATCTGATCAGGGCCTCCATTGTTTGAAAATAGTTTAGCCATTTTTCTCTAGGAATATCTAAATCACACAGCCTGACATACCTAAAATTGAAATGACTCTTCCAATATATAGTGTGGGGGATTTTATTCTGTCTAAAATGGTTTAATATTATTTTGAGGATCTCTAAATGTGCTGACCGAATCGAGAATATATATGAAGTCTTATTTGGCGTCAATGAACAGTTCGCGTATAAAAGAAGAAAAGTTTTGTTAAAACGGTAGAGCTTAACCCTTGTCATGCTGAATAAAGATGCCACGCCGATTTATAATTTTTAGCCAATCAGATTACTTGATCTGAATTGTTGATACAAATTCACATACGTATTGACAAACAGTGCAGATCCAGATCAGTTGGCTTCTTCAGAAGCCAACTGATCTGGATCTACACTGTTTTCAAAAGCAGGGCATATCCGGGTTCACCAGGACCAGGGTTAAATGATGTAAGTCAGTCTCGTTAATTTTATAAACACTTAAATGAAAAGTTCTCCATCATTTGAAAACGAGTCACTAGCCATTGAGCCAAGTCCTTCATCAGAACCGACGTCACTTTTTTTCTCTTCGGAATCCTGGTTGATTTCTTTTGATCTTTCATTTATTGCTAAAGTTGACTTCATGAAGCTATCAAAGTCATCATCCTTCACTCTGGTAACATAATTGTCTTCAAAAGAACTACTGAGATCACTTTCAGTTTCACTACAGCTATAATCTAAAGAGAAATCCTGACTGTCAGAGAACTCTGCAAATGTACAGTCGAATGAGTAATTGAATCCAGTATCTTTGGGTTCACTGTCAACAGTATCATCAAAGGGTTTTGCGCACGTATCAAACATATTTAGATTTGATACGGCAGATTCTCGCCTCAGTTTCTTTGGTGTTGGTTTAGGTGCGTATCTGTCGCCATCGTTTATTTCATAACAGTCCTCAAGAATAGCTGCATCAAGATCGCAACTTCCAAAATATGCATCAGCATCTGAACACAGTGATTCGTTATCAAATTCACAATCCTGATTCCTGTAGAATTGAAATTTTTCTTCCTGTGCTTCAAACAATATTGGGGCACTTTGATACATGTTTCTAGGCAATGAATGTTGAATATTCCTACCGCGTGTGTTTACAGGTACATTGACGTTAGTTTTGTTCCCCGCGCCTGTGGTGGTGTCGAGCATAAAACGCTTCATTAACTCAGACTTCCCTTCTTCTTCGTCGAAGTTAGCTGTCTTTGGTGTCAATGTCACGTCGAGAGTATCATCTTCAGGATGTCTCTTTGTGTCACGCTTAAAATGGCTAGCAGCTGGGGTACTTTGGCGTTGAACGACGGTCGAATCAGCGTCGATGAACGTGTGACGTTTTATTAGCCGAGATTTATCTGAAGCCTGACTGCGTATGTCACTTGCTCGAGACTGGTATCCAGTGTCTGTTGATTTGATAGTACTAGCTGACGTTGATTTACTGGCAACAGAGGCCTTTGATGTAAACTTCTTAAATCCAAGTTTCATAGTTTTTAAACTGTTTCCGATTATATCCTTGTTTACTTTCGAACGTGTCATTTGAGTTTCTGGGTTTAGTTTTGGTGTGTTACCAAGCTGGGACGCTGTAACGCCACTACAGAAGTCTAGAAATTGGCCCATTTTCTTCAAGTCCGCTTTAGCAAGAAAGGCATCCATGCTGTCCACTGAGGATGTAGATTTCACTTTTTGTATTACTTTCTGATCTGAGACCTCTTTCTTAGTTGTGATTTTCTGTAGTTTAGACTTCTGATATTGGACGTAGAAAGCTAAGTCTGTTACTTGTTTTATTTTGTCTTTAGATACGGGTCCGATGTTCTTTCGGCTGTTTTTGTTGCCAAAGATATTCAGCGACAGTCTCCTTTCTTTAACACCTTCTGACGCCTTTACAATGAAGACCACTTTCTTTGATGAACCATGTGATCTCCATACTTTCAACAGCTTTGCCTTGCCCGCGAGTTCTTTCTCTTCTCCGTTGACTGATTGAAATACAGCAAGTGGCTGTCCAGTCTTTGGTAATTTGCTGATGACATCATTGCAAGTTGTGTATTTCGTCACACTTTTCACTATCTTTGCCTTCCCGTCGATCTGGAACGGAATGTTATGGTACTGGACTCTCTTTGCAGAAGACATCTGAAAACAAAGCACATTAACTTAGTTAATAAAACAATGAGCCAGCATACGATAAATGGACCTTATGACTTTCCGGTATGTGATTCTTCAAATGCGCATACGCATGCACAGTCCCTTATTGGGGCTGCAGACATGCGTTTTTTTGTCTGAAGCTTCCCCAAAGTCCCTACGACATGTCTGCGAACAGCAAAGGCTCTGGCGAGACTGCGCTAATGTGCAGGCTCGCCTGAGCCTTTGCTGGTCGTCTATGTGATAAGTACCCTTTTCTCATGTGCTGGCTCCTAAATGTTTCCATTTTAACCTTTATCACTCTCGTGACTAATTTAGCACACGACAAACTGGCTATATTTTTCTCTCTTTTTCCAGAAAATAGGCTTTAATATTTCATGCAAACTGTCTCCTTAGAAGACAGTTTGCATGAAATGTCAAAGCCTATTTTTTCTGGAAAAAATAAGTAAAATATTTCAAATTGTCGTCCGCTGAATTTTTTTACCCAAAATGCAGAGCATTAAAGCATTAAACTTATCAACTTATCATGAATAGGCAAGTATGTGTGCTTATATATATATATATATATATATATATATATATATATATATATATATATATTTATATATATATATATATATATACATATATATAAATTTATATGCGCAAGAAAATGACTCTTGTACTATTACGAACAGAGACGATCCAGATCAGCCCGTGCACCTGTGCATGGTGATCAAGGCCTTCTCTGTCTGTCGACCTGTTCTACAGTATCCATGGATACTACGGGGGAGATGAAGGATGCGCAAGCATGCGCAAGCTGTGTTGGTCCAGCGTCGACCGCATTTCACATAATTGACCCAGCGCACAAACAATGTAGACCCAGATGGGACGCTGCAGAATGCGGCGTCTCATCAGGGTCTACACTGTTTCCACTCATGCAGCAAGTTTAGACACCATTACAAAAACAAGCCTATTCAAATATATAGAAAATTTCACCTGCAAAAACTAAAAATTTTCAGATAAAAACTCTAATATTTTTCATATTTCTGCTCAAAACAAAGATTGTGGGTTTTCGTTAGAACCGCCTCGGCGAGGCGGTTCTAACGAGTACCCACAATCTCTGTTTTGAGCAGAAATCAGAAAAATAAGGTATACCCCTGTAAACCCCAGTTTTACTATATGAAAGTGGGGTTTAAGGGGGTCAAAATTACATAGGCATATTTTCGTGATGACAACATCGCATAGTATTAAATTGTACTTGTTCAAATTTTAGAATAAGTATGGTAAGGAGGAGGTGTCCGAATACTTATGGTATGGTAACGACCCTTTTCAGCCTTAACCCTTTTAGTTCTTATCACAATTGCATCAAACGAATTTTTTTTTTTTTTTTTTTTTTTTTTTTTTTTTTTGAGAAAACAAGGCTTGAATATCATATGAAATAGATGATTCACATGACATACTAATATAACAAAAAAGGTTACCTTCGGAAACAAAGAACACACAGAAGAACGAAAACCGTAGACTGTTTTATTTTCAGTATTTTCATATGCAACAATGTAGTTTGTGAAGCTGCATACACTCGATTTTCAAAGAAACCAGAATGGACTCAGTTATCCCAAAGGAAATAAAAAGTATAATCTGCACTGTGATGAAGTGCGGGAAGACGTTTGACGGCCGCAACATGACACTTTACGCCAGATGCGGTGACCTAAAATAAAAAAACTTATTTACACTGAAAAATAATAATAATAATAAAGATAAAATGCCGTCTTCTACAGTTTTGCTTAGAGTTTTAAGGTTTCTTGGCGTTAAAAGAAACCTACTTTATCATGGACGATTAGTAAGCGTTATGTACAAGATAGATAGATAGATAGATAGATAGATAGATAGATAGATAGGTAGATAGATAGATAGATAGATAGATAGATAGATAGATATAGAGAGATAGATAGATAGATAGATAGATAAAAACGATAGTATTGTACCTTGATAATGTAATAATCTTCACTTTTCTTGGTTGTTCTCTCAACGTGCTGTTGTATAGTTTTCAGATGTTATCATGAAGAACGATTTAATTTGAATAATGCCAAGGCAAAATTTCTTTACATATACCTATAGATTAGCCTAGTTCTGCTCAGGTCACGGTACTTCGGCCATAATAATTACCATGATCTTTATCTAACATTTGTTAACATCCTTAATTACCGGAAGTATTTTCCCTCGGGTTGTGTCCCGAAAAGCACAATTATTACATATAAACCTTTTGTGAAAACGGGGAACCAGTCCCATGATCAGGCGGTTCCGCAGTGAATGAACATATTAATTATTAGTATTCATAAACATGCTAGGTGTGATAATTAAGTAAAGACAATCAGATAAATGTTTATCAATACTCTTAATCTTGTTTCTATGCTGATGTTGATGTCGGTCATTGTTAAAAGACAAATTCAACAACCAAAATAATTACTTTTAACGAGTTTTATTGACTCATTAATTTAAATGTTTCTTAATTGATCTTAAGGTGTAAAAAATGATGTCAAACATCTTTTCTTTTTCTTTAGATTTTATCTCACTGGTGAAAAATATGTCAGCTAAACAATCCATACACAAGTAATAATATTGATTGATTGTGTTGGGGTTTAACGACACGTCAACCCTTGAGGGTCATTTTGTGTCGTCTCCCAGAGAAAGGGAGAAAAGAGATAGAAGAGAGAGTAGAGGAGATGAAAGAGAGGGACAGGGAAGAAAGAGGAACAGGAATGAAAGTGAAGAAACAGAAGAAATAAAAACATTCCCCCTCTACCCTTACCCACTACAAGGATAGCAGGCCTTGCCCAACTGTAAGCCAATATCAGTTGGACGCCCCAGTGATGTAAGATACACAGCACCTTCGCACCACCCGACCACCCCACACAAGTAATAATAATAATAATAATAATAATAATAATAATAATTTATTATTATTATTAGTAGTAGTAGTAGTATAATTATTTTTGTATAATCCTTAAAGTTGTATTTTATTTTCAATGGGAGCAGGTCTGATTCTGTGAGACTGTTCAAAACTCGGGAGTCGAATATGTAGATATAGTATATTAGTTATACAATACAATAGTTATTTGTACTTTGCAGTGAAAGATTTTATCCTCAGAAGTTCTAAATATATTTCTTTAAATGAAAGTGCCACTGCTGGAACGTTATATGAAATAAAATACGCGTATTCATGTATTTGACTAACTTTTGTTGGCTTTTTACCTTGAGAATCAGATCACTTCAAGCCCCAGTGTTACAATGTATGAAGGAACAAAACAGAAGCGAACCGAGCAATAAATAAATACATAAATAAAAAGATCATTAGATAATACGATGTAGCCAGACCATAGGCGGTGACATATGGGATTTTAATAGTGACATATACCTTTTTCTAAGTGAAATCACTTAAACTATCTAACAGACCGACAGTCACTGAACTCGAAAAATTCTTTATGACATATATCTCGCTTTCCAGCCTTATACTTTAGTTTTGCTGAATCTTGTTTTTGCTTTACTACAAGACATACATGGCTGAATTTGTCATTTATTAAAAAACGACGTGTCATTTTTTAAAAAAAAATGACATAGTTGTATTTTAAAAGACAAAGTAGCACATACATGCAGGACTTTCATCTGCATATCTCCAAATTCATAGATAAATATCATTTACAATATATTCAACGTAATATCGTCATGTACTATCTTATTGTATCTATTTTTTTACGCAAAAGGGTTGCGACTAAACAGGCCAAAAATGCATGGGCAGAGAGCATCTCGAGCCACGAAAAATTCTTTGTACATCCTAAGTACAAGAAAGAACATGCACAGTAAGGAATCTTGCTGTGAATTGCAGGTGAACAAAAAAAAGTAGCATCCGATTCAAAACAGTAAGTCTGTTTACTGTTACACATTTTTGTTTAAGTTTGAATGTGAGTTTTAAGTCTATTGAAATCCACTACAGCCCCACCCCCTCCCTCACCGAAACTAGTTTAAAGTTTAAATACTTTATTAGAGTCTCATCATGGTTAACATACATTTACATATGTACAACTAAACAAAGTTACTATTTAAAAAATTAACCATGCCATTCTATAAAGAATTATAAGAGACTATCACAACATTTTCTATACAATACATGCTAAGATCATGTGTACAACAATACGACAATGCATAAGATATTAGGATTGTCAGATTAGTTACACTAATCATTCTTCGTTTGACCACACGATACACGTATCGTCAACTAGACGGCGTCTCCGAGGGCAGAGGACATGTGGCAGATCCAATGTCTAGACAGCATACCCCCTGCCCCTGCTGAGACGCCCGCTGACACACCCACATGCGGTCGATCTATTAGGATGATGAAGAACCTAAAAGAAAAGATGTAATAAAAACATGCAACATTTATTCGGATTGATACCATTGCCCCGAGCCGCGTCCATCCGTGATTGGAAAGGGTCCTACCAACATGTGAACCCGGCTTAAGCCAACAGTATTCTTACTTGGCGTAGTACAAGACTAAAAAAAAAAAATACATATGAACTCTACAAACTGTAAACGACGCTAAAATTGGTTCAACAAGTACCAAACTTGCTTCATAAAATACAGCTAAGATTTACACAGATAAAAAGCTCTTCGTTGTAAAATATTAAAACAGGTTTTTGCTACAGCTCTTATCATAGATTGGTTGGAGAATAAAAATGCTATCTTTGAAAAAATAGGTATTTGTCAACCAGAGAAAATCACGTTATATGTATTATAATCAGTTGTACCCCGCGCCCCTGCACAACACACACTAATACTCCCATAACGTCATTCCGTTCATTTAAAGTAAAAGATCCCCGTGGAAATATCGTTTGACGGTTGAAAGGAAACTTTTTAACTGTGCCAGCAGAGGGAAAATATTCTAATATTGTTCTTTTTTTCTACAGTGGGACAACACATTCTTCTTTATAACTCAACTGGGGCGATAAAAAACGCTAAGTGAGAATCGAAACACTTTTAGGATAGAAAAAACAAAACTAAGCAAGAAAGTGTCGGGCGTATGATCGTGCGTGTTAGGGAGGGGAGTGGGCATTGATGCATAGGTTCATGCAAACAGCGCGTATCCGTGTGCGAGAGAGAGAGAGAGAGAGAGTAGCGGAGTACTGATAACTGAGAAGTCATCGTGATGGATTGCCAAAGTTTCGTGGTTTCACATCATCAAGACTGAATTGCTCTGATTAGATTAAATGAGCCGTAACGTCAGAAAATGTACCTTCGGACATGTGAGCTCGACAAAGATTCCGATCAGCCTGATCAGAATCTTCACTGGGCGAAATTTGGATAGCCAAGGAAGCAAAGTCCCTTCATGCGGACAACGAAGACTCTGATCAGACTGCGCGGATGCGCAGGCTGATTTGAGTCTTCGTTGGGCGCTAGTCAGAGGGTACGTTTTCTTATGTTGGGGCCCAGATAATAAGGGAGTAATCATTCTGATTATTATGTGTTTCACGCAAACATGAGTCTTATCAAAGGTCAAACTGTGAACTCTCTAACCAGCCTGTGCAACCTAGCTGACTGAACAGATCCCGGAGAAAGACTAGATCCTGAATAAACGACGAAGATGTTCTTGTATGCTGATGAAAACATTATGAAAAGTTTTGACCGCCCCCCCCCCCACCCCCCCACCCCCCACACACACCCCTTAAATCCCACTTTTATACAGTAAAACTGGGGTTTACAGGGGTATACATTAATTTTCTTATTTCTGTTCAAAAACATAAATTGTGGGTACTCGTTAGAACCGCATCGCTGAGGCGATTCTAACAAGTACCAACAATCTATGTTTTGAGCAGAAATATGAAAACTATCGGAATTTTTAATCTGAAAGTTTTCATTTGTTTGGTTAAAATTCTCAATATATTTGAATTCGTAATGAGCGGCTCCTTTAAAGACTGAGCCGATGCTCTTGTTGTCCTGGTCAGCATCGATGCTCGAAAATGCGTTTAGGCCTCTTTATGTAATGCAGACCAATAGGTAATAAAGAAGCTGTCTTAGAAGAACCACAATCATAGAACATAGCCTACCAATGACATCAAGTGGAAGAACAAATTAAGACGGACAGACACGTGTTACAAACCAAAGAAAGTAAATCATTCAGCTCCCTCTTCCCCAGTCACGTGATCACAATGCCAAACAGGATCCACCAAACACAACAATAAGACAGTATACAAATATTAACCCTTGTCCTGCTGAACTAGGATATACCCTGTCCTTTCAAACATTGTAGATCCAGATCAGTTGGCTTCTGAACTGATCTGGATCTGCACTGTTTGCCATTAAGTATGTGAATTTTTATAAACAATCTGGATCAAGGAAATTAGAAGTGGGCGTTGCATCTTAATTTATTCAGCATGATAAGGGAATCATTGACCGCGAATCGCGCCGGTCTCTTAATATAGCTTTGGATTTTTACATATGGGAGCGTGTTCGATTAGCTCACTAAGGACTTTTTTATATTTGCCGGGATCGTTGGTTTGTGACGATCCCGGCAAATATAAAAAATCTTATTACAAAACTGTGTTATAAACAGATTAATGTCTATTTTATTTTCATTTCAATCAAGAAATTTCATAAAGCTTAATAAACTTTCGGTGCCAAAATTTTCAAACATTTTTTAACAAACTATCGCTCGAAAAGAAGTTTATACGTAAAGTTGAAAGACTGAATGTCAAACAGCGTAGATCCAGATCTATGCTGTTTGCAAAAGCTTATTATTATCGCCTGTGGCAGTGAAAATTAAAGAATCACACTGTTGTTCGATTTTTCATGTTACATTGACAATTTATTAAACTTTAGTATACCCTTGTCCCATATCTCTATGTAAACATGAACAAAATTTGCGCCGGTACTTAGACGTTTACGTCTAAATATTTTGTCTTGTTGAATATTACGATAGCCGAGGTCAACATGTATTTGACAGTGAATATCACATCATATTCAATAAATCAATAGTCGACAATTGTTTTATTATATAGCCAATGAACAGACAGAGATTTAAAGCACAATGGTGAACAAAAAACAGTCGATGACGGTTTCCAAAAATACCAGCTTTGGCGTGATGTTCTAATTTTAAGTACACATATTCAATGGGGAAAAAAAATAAAAAAAACTCCGAGTCGGTGAACATCAGAAATATTAACTAGACTGAAAAACAGCTCTCTGCCAATGAAAGACGGTCTATTTTTTGGTCTATTTTTAGGCTGTATAATAATTACCCCTTCAGCTCGGTAGATTCGTCCTTCGACCTCTGAAGTGACAACATCGCTAAATAACGAATAACCATGTCTGATTCAGTTATGCCTGGTGTACTCCTCAGGGCTCTGAGCGAGTACAAGTTTGTCCGCACTCCACTCTGGAGGATGTCCGACGGAAAGGATTTAGTTCGGTTTGAGCTAACCTTTCACAAGAAGCTACCAACGCCTCGAGTCTACAAGAAGGGGGTTGAAAGCAGGAGGCAGCCGCCACGCCGAGAACCGACGCAGATGGAGAGGGAGACGCTACCACCACCACCACAGACTACAACACAGACGCCGCATCAGATCATCAAACCACGCTACAAGAATACAGCTATCATCACCGCATCGCCGACTATCACCAGACCAGCACCAGCACCAGCGTCTCCCGTGACACCGCCTCCGAAGAAGCCAGGAAAGAGTCTCCGGCACCAGACCGCTCGATCCCGTACTGTTCGTACCACTACGAGGAAGAGTACCCAATCCACGAGAAGTACGACTTACAGGACGCTCTAAGTAACAGGTTCCATGGACACGACGTCGCGATAATCAAGGCTCAAAGAATCCCTGAAGAAGATGAGAAGATGAACATCGACCTACCAGCATACTTCTTACACAGAACATGGAAGAAAGATTGGCTGTTCATCAAGGACCGACGTCGAAGTACCACCACGAAGAGTTCTACACTAAGGTGGAAGAACTAGCCAAATCAGGAAAGCCACAGACGAACATCATATCCTGGTTTGGCTTTCTAGAGCGTTCCTGCGGCGACCCAAAGGGGAAGTACCAGTTCGTTAGAGTGGAACCACGCTAGAGACTCGAGTGAGGACACCCTCCTGGATCACGGGTGAGGACACCCTACTTTCTTCATTAACATGGGTGAGGACACCCTACCAGTGCTCCTGGTGAGGACACCCTCTCGGCAGCCTGGGTGAGGACACCCCTCCGGCGACTCCCTTCCTCGGCTAGTGACTGAAACCTTAGCACGACTCGAGCTGAGTACCTAATGCACCATGCAGTCGGAATTGACACGCATTAGGTACGAGATTAAAAGTTCAAACTTTTCGGCCGATCGTCAAAATTCTGCAACTTACAGGCTGTACTACTACTCTCGCACGAGCTCTGGACACGCACGAGGTCTGGACGTGCACGCACTCCGTGTCTGGGCTCGGTGACAGTTATGAATTATAACTAGGCACCGTTTCAAGCCATCCCAGTAGTCCAGTAAAACTAATCCAGATTTATCTGGCGCTGCCTCTATATGACTCAGTTGCCTGGCAGCGTTAAAAATCTGAAAACTGAAACTGAATGGTAGAGCAAAACAGATACCTATGCAAATGGTGTAGATCCAGACAAGATGACTCGTAACTGTTTGTCATTCTGTTTTTGAGTTTCGATTGTTTGCAGAAGTGGATGTGTCCAAATTAAAAGACGGAAGGGTACACTTCAAACTCAGAGGTGAAAGGGTTAAACGGGAGTTTGAAACTGCCTCCGTATTCTCTTAGCTCCATCTCCATATCCGAAAGTTGTGAAGTATATCGTTAAGTAACATTAATTCATAAATATTTAAAAAACTTTTTGGCCATCACGGAAACACGCCTACATAATTTTGACCCCCTTAAACCACACTTTTATATAGTAAAACTGGGGTTTACAGAGGTATACATTATTTTTCTTACTTCTGCTCAAAAACATAGATTGTGGGTACTCGTTAGAACCGCCTCGGCGAGGCGGTTCTAACGAGTACCCACAATCTATGTTTTGAGCAGAAATATGAAAAATATTAGAATTTTTATCTGAAAATTTTCATTTTTTGGTGGTAAAATTTAATATATTTGAATAGGCGTGTTTTCGTAATGGTTCTATTTTATTCTATTCTCTCGCACCATGTAAAAAAAAAAAAAAAAAACAAAAAAAAAAAAAAAAAACCTCTTATAGCATATGCGGCCAGCATAGGTTCAGGCGATACTGCGCGGATTCTCGCCAGAACCTATGCTGTCCGCTCACGTAAGCGGCCTGCCAAAGAGAAACCTCAGCCAAGGAAAGAGACATGTAGCCTCGCTAAAGGCCCGGGCATGCCTACTACAAGATTGATTTGACGGAAAGTCTGAAAAGACTTTTTGTCCCGACACCGCTCATTCTGTTCTATTCTACTCTACACGTGTATGCAGTCTTGGGCAGAGCAATCTGTAATCATATGGACTTTTCAAATTTAGATTACCGATTTACCCTAAGTATATCGAAAAGACAATGTAAATTCATACGAGACGTCGCAGAACGCGGCAGCTTATGATACTTGCTGAGAGTGGTGGATACTTTTCATTTTTTTTTTTTTTTTTTTTTTTTTTTTTTTGCGCATCTTTACAAGTGAAGAAACTTTCATGACTCCCTGTTTGCCTTAATGCAATTCAGATCCCTTACCAAAAGCAGTGTCCTCCCCCTTATCATTATAACCTTATGACATTATCTATCATAAATACGCATTTACATTTCGAAAACACGCCTATTCAAACATATTGAAAGTTTTACCTCCAAAAAAATGTGGGCACTCGTTAACATTTTTTTTGAGCAGTGGGCACTCAGATAAAAATTCTGATATTTTTTCATATTTCTGCTCAAAACATAGGTTGTGGGTACTCGTTAGAACCGCCTCGGCGAGGCGGTTCTAACGAGTACCCACAATCTATGTTTTTGAGCAGAAATAAGAAAACTAATGTATACCCCTGTAAACCCCAGTTTTACTATATAAAAGTGGGGTTTAAGGGGGTCAAAATTATATAGGCATGTTTTCGTGATGCATGTGCACTATAGTTCATCAAATAATGACTATATAGTGCAGCTATCCCATGTGCGGACATTGAAGGCCAAGCCTGGTTACTTAGTATTCGCGCAGTGTCATCAGGGCCTCAGTATGTTCGTCAGTATGTTCGACAACATGTGCACTATAGTTCATCCAATAAGATCAATGTGAAAATGTTATTGCTGATAACCAGCTGACTCTAATGTACAATAAATACTCTAGAGCTTCTACACCGTAAATACGAGCCGTACTTACGGGTCCCGTAAAAAGTTACGGGTGACTGGGAATCGATAAACAATACACTTTTGGTGACATTTGTCTTATTTTGCCTTTTAAACAAGACTTGTAATTTCATGCACATTGACTCAATTAAAAAAACTGTTTTCTGGGAAATATAAGAAAGATATTTCAAAATGTTGTCTGCTAAAAATGTTACCTATAGTGCTAAGCGCTAATTTATCTATTTAGCCTCATCACGAGAAACCCTGTCTTTGGAGTTGCAACCAGGTAAGAAACAGTCTGCAGAGATAAACTAGAGTCTTGAAAAACTGGACACGTTATATCATCTAAGCAGTGTACAGGAAAGGAAGGCGCTGATTAGACTATGCGAATGCAACAGGCTGATCTGCGTTTTTGATGTTCGCAAAGGTATAAAACAGGTTTTCTTATGACCAGGGCCCAGTTGTTCAAAGCTAACGACGTCGTTAGTTAACGATTCGTTAAAATTTACATCGAGTGATACGCAAATATTCTGAAATTTTTTGCTGAAAAAAATGTGAGTAGCTTTTGCAGTGCAAAAGCTACTCACATTTTTTCAGCAAAAAATTTCAGAATATTGTGTATGGATCAGCTAAAACAGTTAACGAAATGACCCTTAACGATGTCGTTAAGATAACGACGCTTTGAACAACTGGGCCCTGGCTATTTATTTTTATGGCCTTTGTTATTTATTTATTTATTTATTTATTTGTTTTCTTATTTATTTATTGAGCCTCATCATGAGAAATTCTCTCGTTTGGGTTCGGACCAGATAAGAAATAAACCAGTCTGGTCAGCTACAGAGATAAGCTAGAGTCTTAATTTTTTAAAAACAATTCTGTGCATTGCAGTGCCAGTTAGATTCAGGAAGAATCTAGCCCCCATTGTGATTTGAATCCGCGACCTTGTGATACGAGGTTGGGAGCACTAATCGCTTGGCCATGCAGCCACCTCAATGCAATAAGCAACTAGAATTTGTTTTCTACATGAAAACAGATGTCTGGTGTCTTCCCCCTTTACGAGTACTGCTTTGTACAGTTCACTAGGGTTATTAATATTAAAGAATGACAGAAATCACTATTTACAATGTTGAAAGGGCCGTAACTACAACATTCAAAGGGCCAGACAGGTTTTCAGGTGACAGAACGGACACAAGTATATAACCGAAATCACTATTAACAATGTTTCAAGGGCAGTAACAGCAAAAGTAGACAAACAAGAATTATGGTTCTTGCGTATTACATGTCGTCTAATGGTAGTTAATAGCTCTGTACAGTTTGATGCAAATATCTCAGTTTTCAAGTTACCCAGTGTACATGAGTTCATGTAATGAGCGTCATCACTATTTGCACTGTTCAAAGGTAGGTAAACCATTGTTATGGTTCTCGTAGTGCTTAACATTTTTGTGAAGTTTCATGAAAATATCTCAAAATGTTTTCAAGTTACAGACTGAACAGGAGTATATGACAAAAATCACTTTCTACCATGTTCAAATAGTCATAACTTAAGATGTAGGAAAACCAAAGTTAAGGTTCTTATGTTCAGCACGTTGTCTCATGGTAGTATACATTTCTGTAAAGTTTCGCGGAAATATATCAAACGGTTTCTTAAGTTATGGGTGGGACGCGAGTTTCTTTTACCAAAATAACTTTTTACAATGTTCATAAGGCTCCATGAATCTAAAAACAGGTAAACAATAGGTTTGGTTGTTATGTTCTGCAAGTCGTCTCATAGTGGTAAACATTTCTGTAATGTTCGTGAAAATATCTCAAACGGTTTTCAAGTTTCTGAACGGAAATGATTTTATGACTAACAAAAGGGACATGCATCTATTATAACTCTGTTTCATCTCAGTGAGCTCGTGCTAATTCATCCACTGGGCAAAAGTTGGAAGCTCATCCCACCCTTTTTAAAGGGATTTACATTACGAAAACATGTCTATTCAAATATACTGAAAAATTTACCAGCCAAAAACTTAAAAATTTGAGATAAAAATTCTGATATTTTTTATATTTCTGCACAAAACATAGATTGTGGGTACTCGTTAGAACTGCCTCGAGGAGGCGGTTCTACCGAGTACCCACAATCTATGATTTTGAGCAGAAATAAGAAAAATAATGTATACCCCTGTAAACCCCAGTTTTACTATATAAAGTGGGGTTTAAGGGGGGTCAAAATTATATAGGCATGTTTTCGTGATGAAAATGTAGCCCTCCAGGATTTATTTATTTATGTATCCGAGACAACAACGAGAAGAGGTGCTTCCTGGGCATATGCTAACAGTAAAGCTCCAGATCAGCCAGTGAATCTGATAAGCAACACGAAAACATACCTATATAATATTGACCCCCACAAAACCCCACTTTTATATAGTAAAACTGGGGTTTACAGGGGTATACATTATTTAAATTATTTCTGCTCTAAAACATAGGTTGTGGGTACTCGTTAGAACCGCCTCGGCGAGGCGGTTCTAGCGAGTACCCACAATCCATGTTTTGAGCAGAAATATGAAAAACAATATCTGAGTTTTTCATCTGAAAATGTTCAGGATTTGGACGTGAAATTTTCTATATATTTGAATAGGCGTGTTTTCGTAATGGGGACTTTGGTATATATACATGTACATGTAAATCGATGCGTTTAACATTATTCAGAGAATTTGTAAACGAACAGCGAAGTCCCTGATCAGACTGTGCAGTAGCACAAACCGATCTGGGTTTCAACGTGGCGTCGTCTGATGTCTGGATGTGATGATTGGAAATTTGCCATTTTTATGTGTTTCCTAAAAGCAGTATCAAGTTTTAGATTTTATGGAAGGAATCTACCATCTGCTGCATTAAAACTGACACCGGTGAGACCAGACCATTCAGAGCCCTTCTGCCTAATGCTGAGCAATTACTAGTAACTAGTAAAGTTTTAGGTATAAGCCAGCTGAATATCGACCCTATAATCTCTTGATCCGAAGGTGGGCGTTCTATCAGCTTGGCCACTCGAACCCTTCATGGGCCTTTGCTATCCCAAAGGCAAAAGGTTACATAGTGTGACTCATTTATTTTAAATACTATTGAGCTATTGGGTCAGTTTAAGATATAATAAGAAATAAACATGAACCAGTGAAACAATGGGAAATAACGGTATGCATCCTTTCCCATCCACCCCACCCTGTCGAACCTTCCTAAATATCAATAACTGGTCAGGGAATCATTTCCCCTGATGATGAAAAGAAAATGCCTGCCTTTTCTTTCGACGTATTAGATAGAATTTCTTTTTTTATCCTAGGAGAACAAACACTGCAAGACTCTGCCGGCTGGGACATTTTGGAGGGATCGGCGTAGATTACCTCTACAGCTTTGTCACTGGACATATTTCACAAAGTTAAAAAGATTGAAAAAAAAATTTTATTAAGCGGAAAAAAATATTTTTTTTTAAATCCTGTTCTTTTGGTAAGTTTTTTTACAAACCTATAACAATAAAGTACTGTGTCAAGCACGCTTTTTACCTGCTTTCTTTACATCAAAATGGCATGATTGAAGATGCTGACCTTAAACAAGAGGGCCATAAGGGCCCTATATCGCTCACCTGAATCATGTTATACATAATATTGCTAACAGAGATGCGGTTCTAAATGTCACGCTGACCTTGACCATGACCTTTGACCTCAGGGTCATCTTATGGTCTGAAGAAACATCCATACGATGTTTGAGGGCCCTAGCCCCAAGCATTACAGAGTTTAAAGCTTTTTTGTACTAGAGGTCACTGTGACCTTGACATTTGCCATTAGGGTCATCTACTGGTCAAAACCAACTTCCCATCTAGCCTCAAGCACTGCTGAATTATCAGCTCTTTAGTACTAAAGGTCATGTTTATCCTGACCATAACCTTTGCCCGCTGTGTCATCTACTGGTAAGGACCAACATCCCTTCTAAGTTTGAGGGTCCTATCCCCAAGCATTGCCAAGTTATCAAGCTTTTTAGTACTAAAGGTCCTGGTGATATTGACTTTTGCCCTTAGGGTCATCTACTGGTGAGGACCAACATCTCTATTAAGTTTGAGGGTCCTAACCATAAGCATTGCAGAATAATAAGCTTTTTTTTTGGTACTTAAGGTCATGGTGAAGTTGACCTTTGACTTAAAGGTCATCTTCCATTTAGGTCCATCTTCCGTTTTAGTTTGATAGACCTAGGCCTAATCATTGCCAACAGCTTTTTGCTCTATGTAAAACAAGTTACCACCCGAATCCACTCACCTCCTTCCCACTGTGGGCGGGGCCTCTTTTCACCCAAGGGACATAATTTTAACATTCATGTCAAAGGACTCCTAGGCAAGGCTACATACCAACTATCAAAAGCCTAGGCCTCGCACTTTAAGAGAAGTTATTTATTTTTTTCCTATATAAGTGTATGTAAACCATGTCGGCCTCGGGGTGGGGCCATTTTTGGCCCACAGGCTACAATCTGAACAATCTTGGCAGAGGTCCACTATGTGAAACTATGTAGCAAATATCAAAGACCCGGGCCTTCTGGTTTCAGATTAGATGATTTTAAAGGTTTTCTCTATATAAGTCTCTGTAAAACATGTCAGCCTCAGGGCGGGGGCCATTTTTGGCCCCAGGATAATATCTTGAACAGTCTTGGTAGAGGTCTATTAGGTGAAAGTATGTATCAAATATCAAAGGCCTGAGCATTATGCTTTCAGACAGGAAGATGTTTAGTTTTTCCCTATATGGGGCTATCCAAAGCAAGTGACCCCCAGTGCGGGGCTAATTCTGACCCAGGGCTATAATTTGAACAACTCTGGTAGTGGTCCACTAGATGAAGCCACATACCAAATATCGAAGACCTGGGCCTTCTGGTTTAAGACAAGAAGATCTATTTTAGCTCCTATGACCTAGATGTGCAATGGACCAGAACCATTGAGCATCTTTGAAAGCGGACTAACCAAGGATCATTCCTGTGAAGTTTGGTCAAAATCCAATCAGTGGTTCAGTGGACGCACGATGGACAAAATGTAATCAGGAAAGCTCACCTTGTCACTGCGTGTTAGGTGAGCTAAAAACAATGGGATCTTGTAAAATTAAGATGCCTTCATCTAATTAGCTGAACATCTATAATTATTTTGAAGCTGGAACCTTTTTGAGAAGTTTGCGGAGGTTACCCACTACAACTGTTTCGCTGAACACCTTTTGCTAAAATAAAAACAGTGCTCTACAGTGCTAATTCAGGACTGCCTGTCAAACACTTCGGATATTTAAGTTATTTTGTAATATCCATTTATAAGATGCAACATGGCATCTGATCTGGGTCTACACTGTTAGCGCAGGACTGTCTGTCTTTAAGTAGCCATTTATTAGATGTAAGGTGGCGTCTGATCTGGGTCTACAGTGCTAGCTCAGGACTGTCTGTCAAACACTTAGGATATTTAAGGTATTATGCAGTATCGATTTATTAGATGTAACATTGCATCTGATCTGGGACTACACTGTTAGCTCAGGACTGTCTGTCTTAAGGAAGCCATTTATTAGATATCTAGTAAGGTTGCGTCTGATCTGGGTCTACAGGACTGTCTGTCAAATACTTAGGATATTTAAGGTATTTTGTAATATCCATGGTGTCGTCTGATCTGGGTCTTTGTTTGTGTTGAGGTTTTACGGCCCAGTCAACCCAATGGGACCATGTCGAGCGCGGTCAGTTTACCTAACCACACGTTTACTGGGCAGGCTTAGTCCTCCAAGCGGTTAACCGGTAGTGTGCACATTCTTTCGCCAGAAACTGACAACTGCCCTTCTTGAATCAGTGGAAGGGAGAGAATGACCGTAGAAAATATTTCATGATCAATCTCCACGAAAGAATGTTGCCGACCTCGGCGGGGCTGATCTGGGTCTACACTGTTAGCTGATAGCCCAGGCCTTTCTGTCTAAAACTTAGGGTATATTCGGTATTCCACAGTATCCATTTATTTAATTAAAGTGGCGTCTGATCTGGGTCTACAGTCTACAGTATTAGCTCAGGACTGTCTGTTCAATACTTAGGATATGTATGACATTCTAAAGTATCCGTTTATTAAATGTAAGGTGGCGCCTGATCTGGGTCTACAGCGTTAGCTCCGGACTATCTGTCCAATACATAGGGTATATACGGTATTCTACAGTATCCATTTATTAGCTGTAAGGTGGCATGAAAGCCCTGAACAGACTGCATGACATTCCGCTACCTGTAGGAGGGCAGAAAATCTCAACCTGTACTGTTAAATATGTTGGATCCTTTCTCATTTCTCCATGTTTAATAGTTGTTGAGTCCAAATGATGACACCTATTCCATTTTTAAATTTCTTAAAAATCCCCATAACAAAAAAAATGTATAAAAACACTTTATATATATCTTTCTATAAATTATGACCAATATACATAAGACATAGCCCTTAACTGCAGCAGAAGGCACTGTGAAGTATTATTATTATTATTATTATTATTATTAATAGAAAAAAGTCTTGCCATTTCATGTGAAGCAGGGGATTTGTATGGAATGTCATGTAGTTGCTATGACAAATAATCGGCTAGAAATTGTATTTGGTAACCTATTTGTGCCTAGCGTCCTATAAATGGGACACTGGCAAACATTGTAGACCCAGATCAGATGCCAAAAAGCGTCTGATCAGGGACAACACAGTTTTCATTAAGTACATGCATTTCTGTTTGTTTGTTTGTGTTGAGGTTTTACAGCCCAGTCAACCCAATGGGGTCATGTCGAGCGCGGTCAGTTTACCTAACCACACGTTTACTGGGCAGGATTAGTCCTCTAAGCGGTTAACCAGTATTGTGCACATTCTTTCGCCAGAAACTGACAACTGCCCTTCTTGAATCAGCGGAAGGGAGAGAATGACCGTAGAAAATAGTTCATGATCAATCTCCACGAAAGAATGTTGCCGACCTCGGCGGGGGTTGAACCCGCGACCTCCTGGTCTCCAGTCGGACGGCGCATCCAACTGAGCCACCGAGGCCGACACATGCATTTCTGTACAACAAGGAAATAATTAAATCTAATCAGAAATCCCCTTTACTGGAAATGGACCGGTCCGAAGACGTATGGTAGAAGAATACACTCGGCATAAATGTGTTGAAGTTAAACAATATCTGATAAAGTGTAAGTAAAGCGCTTTCAAAAAAGCAGTCAGTTAATTCCCTTAAATACTTTCTGTAAATAACCAGGTCCAATTAATTGGATTTCTCTGCTTTTATCATAAGTGTTTCCATTAAGTATCACTTCATTTTCCTTAATAAATCTAATTTTAACAAGGTCATATGCCAATACAGCTTCCAAAATATTTAAAATTAACATTTTCTGTGCAATGAAATATATTTAATATTAATTAATCTTCCATGTGGATATGGAGAAATGTACAGTTAAGAATTTGTTAAATGCCACTGATGACCTATGATAAAAGCAGAGGATTCCAATTAGAAGGACTTCTGGTAAGTATCAGATCTACTTTGGACTTTACCTGTACAACAAGGAAATAATTAAATCTAATCAGACACCCCTTTTACTGTAAATTGACCGGTCCAAAGAGGTATGGTAGAAGAATACATTCGGCATAAATGTGTTGACTTTTTTTACTTTCATCAAAGGTGGGCGAAAACCGGAGAACCCGGGGAAAAACCACCTGACCATCCGTAAGCAGAACTTGGCTTTCCCACATGTGACCCGAGCGAGGCTCGAACCACAGCGGTGAGAAACCTAATGGATTAGGAGTCAACTCTCCTATCCACTAGGCTACGGGGGCCCGATATAAATGTGTTGAAGTTAAACAATATCTGATAAGGTATGTGTTGAAGTTAAACAATATCTGATAAATATATTTAAGTAAAGCTCTTTCAATAGGAGAAAGCTGTCAGTTAACTCCTTCCCTTGATTACTTTCGGTAAATGAAAGTAATCAAGGGAGCAAATGACAGTTAAAATTATTTGAATTCAGGTACAAGCATAAAACCATTCAGTGAAGCATTTTGGTATATTCAAAAGGGTTAATGAACTCGTCGAGGCGGTTCTAATGAGTACCACAATCTCTGTTTTTAGCAAAAGAAAAAAATGATGTACACCCCTGCAAAACCCCAGTTTTACTATATAAATGTGGGGTTTAAGGGTGTCAAAATTATGTAAGCGTGTTTTAGTGTTGAAATAATGATGATGATGGTTTGGTATTTTTTCAACATTAATTAATTCATATTGAGACGATGGAAGGGTGATAATGAAAGACTCTGTACAATCATAAGCGAAATTCCGCCTCCAGCAGGATCTGAGCTCGGAACCTCGCGATCCAAGTCGAGAGCGGTCACCTGTACGCTTCTAAATTTCAAACAGAATATCGGCCAGTTTGGGGCTAGGAGGCGTAAACATGGTATCACATTAGAAAATGTCCGTGTAAAACATATATATAAATTAGTTCATCGACACACTTATGAAATAAAGATACTTACAACCAGTAATCGGTTTCAGTCCTTCACTTAGTTTCAGTCTACCATTGAACCACCTGTAAATATAAAAAGAATATAACATAAGAGAACATATCATACCATACCATATCATATCATACCATTCCACATCATACTATATCACACCACAACATACCATATCATACCATACACCACCACCCCACGCCACATCGCACCGCATCGCACCTCACCTCACCGCACCACATCGCTCCGCAACGTACCACACCATACCATACAACAATACAATATTATACATTATATTACATTACATTACATTACAAATCGAAATACATTACAATAAACTCTGCAATTCAAATAGAAGAAACCAAATGAAACAAACGAAACTAAATCAAACATACAAAATATTACAATACAATTTACAAAACAATACAATAAACACCATTATCCAAATAGAGAAAACCCAAATGAAACCGAATGACACCAAAACAAAACAAACGAAATCAAGCATAATACAGTACAATACATTACACTACAATATACAATACAATATTGTTTGTGTTGAGGTTTTACGGCCCAGTCAACCCAATGGGGTCATGTCGAGCGCGGTCAGTTTACCTAACCACACGTATACTGGGCAGGCTTAGTTCTCTAAGCGGTTAACCAGTATTGTGTACATTCCTTCGCCAGAAACTGACAACTGCCCTTCTTGAATCAGCGGAAGGGAGAGAATGACCGTAGAAAATACTTCATGATCAATCTCCACGAAAGCATGTTGCCGACCTCGGCGGGGGTTGAACCCGCGACCTTCTGGTCTCCAGATGGACGGAGCATCCAACTGAGCCACCGAGGCCGGCATAAAATACAATATAACAAACACTATAATCCAAATAGAGAAAACAACAAGAGAAAAGACAAATGAAACCTAAGAAAACAACTCAATCAGAAAACAAACAAAATGAAACGAAACCAACTATATGATACAATATAAACACATTACACTACAACATAGAATACAATACAATAAACACTATAATCCAAAAAGAGAAAAAACAAACGAAATCGAAAGAAACTGAACAAAAGAGAAACCTAACGAAACTAATCCAAATCAAACCAACATTACAAAACAAAATACTAAAATACAATACTTAACTTCATTAGAATCCGGAATCTGATGACTCTTAAGACTCTTAATGTTCATAGAACTCCACCTAATACCTGAAATAAAAAAAAAAGATAGAATTAGATGCAGATTCATAGCAGAATATAAATAAAAATGTTTACATTAGGAAAACATTGCGAAAGCATGATCTTGGAGTTGTCACATTTTCTTGCCGTATCTAACGGATCTAATCGCAGGATATATATGGTATTCTACAGTTTCCATTTATTAGATGTAAGGTGGCGTCTGATCTGGGTCTACATTGCTAACTCAGAACTGTCTGTCAAATACTTAGGATATTTAAGGTATTTTGTAGTATCCATTTATTAGATGTAACGTGGCATCTGATCTGGATCTACACTGTTAGTCTACCATTGAACCACCTGTAAATATAAAAGAATATACCATAAGAGAACATATCATACCATACCATACCATATCGTATCATACCATTCCACACCATACTATATCACACCACAATATACCATATCATACCATACAACACCACCCCAAGCCACATCGCACCGCATCGCACTTTACCTCACCGCATCGCACCACATCGCACCGCAACGTACCACACCACATCACACCATACCACACCACACCATACAACAATTCATTACATTACATTACAAATCGAAATACGTTACAATAAACTCTACAATTCAAATAGAAGAAACCAAATGAAACAAAATATTACAATACAATCACAATTTACAAAACAATACAATAAACACCATTATCCAAATAGAGAAAACCCAAATGAAACCGAATGACACCAAAACAAAACAAACGAAATCAAGCATAATACAATACTATACATTACACTACAATGTACAATACAATATAACAAACACTATAATCCAAATAGAGAAAACAACAAGAGAAGAAACAAATGAAACCGAAAGAAAACAACAGAAAACAAACCAAATGAAACGAAACCAACTATATGATACAATATAAACACATTACACTACAACATACAATACAATACAATAAACACTATAATCCAAATAGAGAAAAAACAAACGAATCGAAAGAGACTAAACCAAAGAGAAATCTAACTAAACCAATCCAAATCAAACCAACATTACAATAAAAAATACAAAAATACAATACTTAACTTCATTAGAATCCGGAATCTGATGACTCTTAAGACTCTTAATGTTCATAGAACTCCATCTAATACCTAAAATAAAAAAAGCAAAAGATAGAATTAGATGCAGATTCATAGCAGAATATAAATAGAAATGTTTACAATATGTAAAAAATGCGAAAGTATGATCTTGGAGTTGTCACATTTTCTTGCCGTATCTAACAGATCTAAGCTCAGGATATATATGGTATTCTACAGTTTCCATTTATTAGATGTAAGGTGGCGTCTGATCTGGGTCTTCAGTGCTAACTCAGAACTGTCTGTCAGATACTTAGGATATTTAAGGTATTTTGTAGTATCCATTTATTAGATGTATCGTGGCTTCTGATCTGGATCTACACTGTTAGCAATGGACTGTCGGTCTTAAAGAAGTCATTTATTAGATGTAAGGTGGCGTCTGATCTGGGTATACAGTGCCAACTCAGGACTGTCTGTCAAACACTTAGGATATTTAAGGTATTTTGTAATATCCATTTATTAGATGTAACATGGCATCTGGGTCTACACTGTTAGCGCAGGACTGTCTGTCTTAAAGTGTCCATTTATTAGATATAATATGGCGTCTAATCTGGGTCTACAGTGCTAGCTCAGGGCTGTCTGTCGAACACTTAGTATATTTAAGGTATTTTGTAATATCCACTTATTAGATGCAACATGGCATCTGATCTGGGTCTACACTGTTAGCGCAGGACTGTCTGTCTTAAAGTGGCCATTTATTAGATATAATATGGCGTCTAATCTGGGTCTACAGTGCTAGCTCAGGGCTGTCTGTCAAACACTTAGGATGTTTAAGGTATTCTGTAGTATCCATTTATTATATGTAACATGATATCTGATCTGGGTCTACATTGTTAGCACTGGACTGTCTGTCCTAAAGTAGCCATTTATTAGATGTAAGGTGGCATCTGATCTGGGCCTACAGTGATTACTCAGGACTGTCTTTTAAAACAGGATATTTAAGGTATTTTGTAATATCCATTTATTAGATGTAACATGGCATCTGATCTGTTAGCGCAGGACTGTCTGTCTTAAAGTAGACATTTACTAGATGTAAGGTGGCGTTTGATCTGGGTCTACAGTGCTAGCTCAGGACTGTCTGCCAAATACCTAGGGTATTTAAGGTATTCTGTAATATCCATTTATTAGATGTAACATTGCATCTGATCAGGACTGTCTGTCTTAAAGTATACATTTATTATATGTTAGGTAGCGATCTGGGTCTGCAGTGCTACCTCAGGACTGTCTGTCAAATACTTTGGATATTTAAGGTATTCTGAAGTATCCATTTAGTAGATGTAACATGGCATCTGATCTGGGTCTACACTGTTAGCTCAGGACTGTCCGTCTTAAAGTAGCCATTTATTAGATGTAAGCTGGCGTCTGATCTGGGTCTACTGTGCTAGCTCAGGACTGTGTCAAGTACTTAGGGTATTTAAGGTATTCTGTAGTAGCCATTTATTAGATGTAACATGGCATCTGGTCTGGGTCTACACTGTTAGCTCAGGCCTGTCTTTCTAATGCTTTCAATATAACAGATAACCTACAGTATCCATTTATTAGATTATGGTGTCGTCTGATCTGGGTATACACTGTTAGCTGATAGCCCAGGCCTTTCTGTCTAATGCTTAGGGTATATTCGTTATTCCACAGTATCCATTATTAAATGTAAGGTGGCGTCTGATCTGGGTCTACAGTATTAGCTCAGGACTGTCTGTTCTATACTTAGGATATGTATGACATTCTAAAGTATCCGTTTATTAAATGTAAGACGGCGTCTGCTCTGGGTCAACAGCATTAGCTCAGCACTGTCTGTCGAATACTTAGGGAATAAACGGCATTCTACAGGATCCATTTATTAGATGTAAGGTGGCATGAAAGCCCTGAACAGACTGCATGACATTCCGCTACCTGTAGGAGGGCAGAAAATTACAACTTGTACTGTTAAATATGTTGGATCCTTTCTCATTTCTTCGTGTTCAATAATTGTTGTTGTCCAAATGAAGACACCTATTCCATTTTAGAATTTCTTAAAAATCCCCATAAGGAAACCAAATGTATAAAAACATATAAATTATGACCAGTATACATAAGACCCTTAACTGCAGAAGAAGACACTGTGAAGTATTTTACATGTATTATTATTATTATAATTATTATTATTATTATTATTAAGAGAAGATAAGTTTTGACATTTCATGTGAAGCAGATGATTTTTGTTTGAAATGTCATTTAGATGCTATGAAAAATAATCTGCTACAAATTATATTTGGTAACCCATTTGTGCCTAACGTCCTATAAATGGGATATTGGCAAACAGTGTAGAGCCAGATCAGACGCCAAAATCGCGGCGTCTGATCAGGGTCAACACAGTTTTCATTAAGTACATGCATTTCTGTACAACAAGGAAATAATTAAATCTAATCAGACACCCCTTTTACTGTAAATGGACCGGTCCAAAGAGGTATAGAAGAAGAATACACTCGGCATAAATGTGTTGAAGTTATACAATATCTGATAAAGTGTAAGTAAAGCTCTTTCAGTAGGCGAAAGCAGTCAATTAACTCCCTTGATTACCAGGTCCAATTAATTGGATTCCTCTGCCTTTATCCTTAGTCTTTCCATTAAGTATCACTTCCTTTTCCTTAATAAATCTAATTTTAACAAGGTCATATGCCAATACAGCTTCCAAAATATTTAAAATTAACATTTTCTGTGCAATGAAATATATTTAATATTAATTAATCTTCCATGTGGATATGGAGAAATGTAAAGTTAAGAATTTGTTAAATTCAACTGATAACCTGGATAAAAGCAAAGGATTCCAATTAGAAGGACCTGGTTAGTATTTGATCTACCTTGGACTTTACCTGTCAAGGGAGATAATAGAAATACTGCTATCTCTCATAGTCAATTCAAGGTTTATAGTCAGAAGATTGATGAATATCTTTGAAAGTAAGAAGCATCAAATTTTAAATAAATCAGTCCGATAAATTAACAGCATGTGCCAGTAGTTTGGAGAAAACTGGACTCTGCTAAGATATTGTCATGCTCTAAAACATATGTTTTTGTATCATTCATTGTGAAGATCTACACCCAGCAAAAAAAAACAAAAAAAAAAATGGTATTAACTTGAGGCAACACGGCCTTTGTGAAGAATTAAAAGCAACAGAGCTATTTAAGTACTCAGAAGTGTAAATAGATGCATGCAAGAATCTGCAAAGAAGGTTCAATAGGACAAATTTATGTCAGGAGTGTAACGCTTTTCTGAAAGAGCTGATGTGACAACCATAAGCACTGCCATGTACAAAATCATAATTTCAAGATTTTTAATCATAATTTTTATACATAGAATAACTAATGTGTATTTGGAATTTTATCACCTTTAATTGATATTTATGAAGCTATAACAGTTCAGATTTTCAGATAGTTTGGGAAAATTCTTTCAATATTTCCCTACATGGCCTTAAATAGTCAAGGAAATGCTTTTGAAATGATAAAAATACACCGTTTTCTGTTGTTGTTTTACAAACAGATATCATTTTCAAGCTCTGTAGAAAAATTATGACCACTTAAGTTTCTTTATAGAAAACATTTTACTCCTGACTTGGGCTTTATTTGCAGAAAAAAATAAAAATAGACATTCTGACAGAGTCAAAAAAGGTTAAAATAATCTCTGTGAGTCAGAAACTTCTTGGAAATAGTACAACTGGATTGACTGAGTACCCCATTGAACTCTGAGATCATCTTTTAGTTGAAGCGTTACACTCCTGACATCAAAGGCTGCCTTCATATAGTTGATGCTCGAATTGATTAAGCGTCAGCAAATGAAAGTTAAAATTATTAGAATTCAGGTACAAGCATAAACCATTCAGTGAAGCATTTTGGTATATTCAAAAGGGTTAATGAACTCGTCGAGGCGGTTCTAATGAGCACCACAATATCTGTTTTTAGCAAAAGAAAAAAATGATGTGTACCCCTGCAAAACCCCAGTTTTCCTATATAAATGTGGGGTTTAAGGGTGTCAAAATTATGTAAGCGTGTTTTAGTGTTCAAATAATGATGATGACGGTTTGGTATTTTTTCAACATTAATTAATTCATATTGAGACGATGGAAGGGTGATAATGAAAGACTCTGTACAATCATAAGCGAATCTTAAGTATAGATAGTTGTAAACGTTTCTGTGATTTATTTTGTTTATTCTTTTTATGCCCGATTTAACCGTTAACCCTTAAAGCGCCAAGAAAAACTGCATCTGAAAATGTCGTCTGTTTGTGTCGTCTGCTGAATATTCTCAATTACAAAAGGACCCCTATATCTTATGCGAACAGTACTACAGAGACTGATCAAAGTGCGCAGATGCGCTGACTGGACTAATACATATTGAAGAAATCTAAGTAAAAAAAAGGACCAAAAAGTTTTTATTTCATTTTAATAAAACAAAAACCAAATTTTCAGCAGGCTTTTCTGCACAAAAAGTTTTCGTTTTAAAAATATGATAATAGTGTCAGCGTATTCCTGAACAAAATTGGAATCAAAAGCTACCAGCAAAAATATTGTCATCACGAAAACATGCCTATATAATTTTGACCCCCTTGAACCCCACTTTTATATAGTAAAACTGGGGTTTACAGGGGTATACATTATTTTTCTTATTTCTGCTCAAAACATAGATTGTGGGTACTCGTTAGAACCGCCTCGGCGAGGCGGTTCTAACGAGTACCCACAATCTATGTTTTGAGCAGAAATATGAAAAAATATCAGATTTTTTTTCTCTGAAAATGTACTCGTTCTAACGAGTACCCACAATCTGTTTTTTGAGCGGAAATATGAAAAAATATCAGATTTTTTTTCTCTGAAAATTTACATTTTCTGGTGGTAAAATTTTCAGTACATTTGAATAGGCGTGTTTTCGTAATGACTATTTGTCATACTTTTAAAAATGATGTATAATATAGCTTTTCTATATAAGTGCTTAAATTTGACTGTAGCGCTTCGCATAGGTAAATCTTGGGCGGCTGTCGTTCAAAGTTGGCTATGAGTTATAATTTTGGATACATCTTCGAAAGATAGCCGTCTGTGCTATATGCGAATCTGCAACGTCTGATCGGTTACTCGTCCGTTTACAAAATGAAAAAATACATGTATTACAAATATGTGGATGAACAGAGAAGGTGTTGCTCTTACTGTGCGGCTGCGCAGGTAAGTAATGCCTTGTGATATAAGAGCTCTTCCCCCGCGTTTGCATCGCATCACAGAGATGTAGTATCAAGTCAGAAATCAAAACAGTAGAGGTCCTGAAACGTATGACCTAAGCTTTATCCACCTTAATCGTCTGTAGCGCTACGTAAATAGTCTCGCGTAGAGAATATCTGTATACTGTAAAGTACGCCACCTAACAGTGAAGACGGATGTGAAGTAGCGCGGCTGGACATGCTGATCTGGTTCTATGCTGTTCGTTTAAGTTAGTCTTTTTCTCATTAAGGATCCATATCATGCAAAATATTCCTATCACATTCATGTGTATGCGGACTATGACAGCTCAGGTGAGCTTTTACATATACACTTTATACATATAAACTTTACTTAACTTAACAACTACAACTGACATACAACGTTAAAGCGTCAACCAACTGACATATTATTTAAATCATTTTCCAAAGCTCCAAATGAGTAAATCATTCTGGTAGGCCGTAAAGCCAAAATTTAGAAATATATTTAGATATAAAAAAAATAGATAGATGAACGGATTGATGTCCGCCCATGGCATGATAATTACTCTGGCCGAAATGTCCTGGTCTGAACTGTCCTAGGCCGAAACGACTGCGACCAAAATACCACCGGCGTCAACCCTTTCAGCCCGGCATTCAAAATAAATAAATAAATAAATTCATGTGCAAACGGTGCCGTGAGTACAAAATAAGATTTACTCATTGCCTTATAAACTTTGTATGTTATATTTTGTTATGGGGACGACCTTATCTAATGGCAGACAGGCATTACAAAGTACATTATATATATATATATATATATATATATATATATATATATATATATATATATATATATATATATATATATATATATATATATATATATATATATATATATATATACACACACACACACATATATATATATACATATACATAAATACAACTACATTGTAGCACTTAACAAGACACTGACAAGTAATTTTGACAGTACATTGCAATTAATATGAAACAGTAGTGCAAAATATCATTACAGTATTACATCGCAGGGTAAGTTTGACACGCAGAGCAGAGAGCATGTAGCGTATCCAACGTACAGACACTATGCTCCCTGCTCCCAAAATATATCCTCTAACAATGTATCACCAGCATGATCCAACGCAGCTCGTTATGACGTTATCGGCGGAGAAGGTGTGTAATAGGTAGCATATCGCACACTGTTACGTCTTGATAGTATATAGAGGATAGTTACTCTTTTGCTGTGAACACCATAAACACCCCCCTCCCCCCCCCCCCCCGCAGTGAAAACATCAGTATCTTCACGAATGCGAAGCACGAGTTAAAATTTGAATGCCCCCACTACACGAGATGAAATTTGAATGCCCCCACTACACGAGATGAAAACCATCATGGCATTCACTAAAAAAGAGTATTGCTTTTAATAATAATAATATTATTATTATTTAATTGTTTACACGCCAATGTGCGCTTCTGACGTCACAACTAACGTCACCAAGCAAAACCTGAACGCCATGGCGTCGACGTTCAGTGCTTAACATTTCAAGCTCTGCAGCGGAAAAAAAAATGGCAAATTATAATTATAATATTCTTGTTACCAAAATGTTCCTTACATTCTAACTAAGCAAAAAAAATGCATACCAACAATTAACAGTTTTGCTTAGAAACAGAACACTTAGGGAAGTTCAAAATACTAAAGTGAGATCGGCATCTGTTAGGGAAACAGTGAAGACAACGAAACAATCCGAAACAAGTAGTGAAAATAACGTCGACTTATTATTTTTCACTAGTGAAAATATCATATTCTTTCACCAGTGAATATATCATATAGACAATTGAATATTTCACCATTGGGGGGAACGGGTACCGCCATTTTGAATATTTAATGAGGTTTCATAAAAATTAAAATTCGATTCATGAAGGTAGTTATTCTCATAAAGTTGGTTTATTTTGGGGGAAATGATTGCTTGCCACTAGAATTAAATGATTATAAAAATTCTGGAGCAAAATTATGCTTAAAAACCCTTTATAATTTGGTTTTGCATATTTAATTTGGGCTGTGTGACGTCACAAAGCCTACAATATGGTGGCATCCATGACAGCCATTTTAACTATATTCAAACCACCATAACTTCCTTATTTCTAGGCCGATTTAGAAAACTCTTGCATCAAAATAAATGGCTTGTTAAGCACTTTATTCCAAGATATACAACTTATATTGCGTTCCCTTTTAACGAATAACCCTGATCACATCAAACTGCGTCTTAACCTTAACGTTTTCTAAACGCACAAATGAATGAATGAATGAATGAATGAATGAATGAATTATCGAACGAACGAACGAACTGACGGACGGACGGACGGACGGACTGACGGACAAACGAACGAACGAATAAATGAATGCCCAGCGCTGTTAGTTTTAATTTATTTTTTAAGAGTGTTTCAGAATTATTAACTTCCGTGTAGGAAAGACGATTTTATAAAATAAAACTACCAGAACAGAAAGAACAGAACAGAACAGAACTTTATTATGCAATAAATCTCAGGCTACATACAAGTAGCATATGAGAAAAAATAATCAGTAGTAGCATACAAAAACTGACGGTCACAACAAGAACTGTGAATTGTAAATATAATGATATTCACATTGTACATGTATATATCTGAAAGCGTACCAGAGAAAAAACTGATCGTACTAAAGGACCAACAGCAAGGCCTCACCGCGTCATCATCTGCAGAACACAGATGCTGTCGGGGTAAGGTCCAGTTCTTGGACTTCACGATAGGGTGAGTTTGGAGCTGGAGCTTGGGGTGTACATTGAAATACCACAAGCTAGATGTGTACTGATTGTTAAGTTTGTCTAAGATTAAGGTTATTGGACATGCTTTCAGTATAGTGTCAATTGGCACACGCATCGTCGATCCAGCGTTGACTCATCAACGAATCAACGTTGCCGCGGCGCTGCGTGTCCGTTGGGAACGTTTACCTATCATATTTCAAAGTAAGAAATTCATGCTGACACATATTTGCACTGGTTATAAATAGCATTTTTAGTTTCCTGTAAAAGGAAAGGGTACATGTACTTGTGTACAAACAGTCTATATAAGATATGTGTACAAGATGGGTATTAACTGCCAAAAAAAAAATACTTGTATAATTTCGATATTCCGGACAGGAGCCCACGTCGGGGTGATAATAGAAGACCGAATATAGCTAATGCACTTTACGTTAGTAGATCACATCAGCAATCGTAAGAGAATGGCAAGTCATTTGTAAGTCGTTGTTCCTCGAACATTAAAACAACAGAACTAAACACCTATGCAATTCGTATCTTTTTTCGGGAAGTATAGGAAATTTCCAATAATTTTTGTAGGCGGGTCATATCGATGTTTACACCTGTCAGTGGATTGTCAACTTGACCTATTCATGCTTAAATCGTGCTAGTTATATCCGGGTCAGCATAAGTGTCCTGTTTTGTTGTTTTTTCTGTGTGTCGAGCTGGTTTGTGAATGGATTATGTATCTAACTAACGTATCTGTTTGCAAATACGGAGTTATGTTTTCAGTGATACCAATACATGTATAAAGGTAACTCTCTCAAACGGATCCGGAGCGACGGGGAAAGTGATCTAATTCTTTAGTCCTCTGGAATATATTTTCAAGACTGGCTATTTATTACATTTTGGAAATTGTTTTTTCTGCATCTCGTTCCCGATCCCTCCTGATTCGTCATTCCAATGATTGAAAGAAGGTGACCCAGGAAATCCGCCCTTTCGCTGTTTCATGAATCACGTTAAAATTCGTAAAATTCGCCAATACATGTATATGCATCTATAGACATTCTCAGTGGGCACATAACGTTGAAACAACGTCGAATCATTACTGATCCGACGCTATTTCAACGTCGTGTGTCTGGTGGTTTCTCACTGAGTATCAGCTACTAATTAGTAACTATTTTCTTGACAGATATGTTTAGAAAGAGAATTAAACAACAAAAAAAAAAAAAAAAACATTTGGATATGAATAACTGCGAAAATGGCGTTTTTCCCAAGTCTCAATTTCTTTGAACATAATTAAGTTTCATCAGGTAAACAGATGACCGGTCAATCTAGCATGAGCCATGAAGGGCTCAAAGAGTGAACATATCCATCCCGCGACGGGGGCTCCGCTCATGAATAAACAGTGCTGGTTTTACCAACGTCTTTGCGGGCCCATCGGGGGATGTTCGTTCAGGTATGTGCGCATGCTCAGTCTCAACCGAACAGTCACCGCTCGCACGTGACCGAAAGACACCGTTCAGCCTGATGAGCTTCCCATCCTGCATGCACCATAAGAATACCGTCAAATTTCCGTCGATTTGACGTAGTGATGAATAACATTTACAGTGTAAAGTTAATACATGCAAATATATAGCCATTATGTGGAATCCAAGTAATTATATAGTTACTGTACGGGTGCGCGTTTCAGACACGCAAGTGGTCCCACACGAGTGTGCATTTCGTATGAAATCCATTAAACAAGCCTTCGGCGAGTTTCATAGATTTCCTGCAAAATGACTACGGGTATATTAATCATATGACCATTTAAAGACAGTATTATCGCTTCAAATGTGACAGAAATGTATATATGACGTGGACGTTGTCACAAAGCTACCGACATATATATATATAAATATATCAATAGCATCATAATTTCGAGATACATGCAAATTGCATTGCAAGAGCACGGAACATTATATGAAACTAAGTGTAACAGGAGTACTGAAAATATCATTAATGGAGTCATCTCACGGGGTAGTGGCACCTGTCGCATACGGAAACAGCAAAGCTCAGGCGCATCTGCGCATCCGCGCAGTATCACCTGTGCCACCGCTGTTCGCACACACAAAAGGGTGAATGGAAAGTGCCACTATCTCGTGAGACGGCTCGATTATACACATTTTGGTCTATGTAACATTAGCAAATTTATTCATAATTATTTTCATGAACTTAGACAATTTAGTAAGAATATTTTTATTTGTACTGGCAAGTAAGTGTTGAAATTTTATTATATTTGTTCTTGTGTAAAAATACTGCTTTAGGAGCTCTTTTCGGTCTGTCTCGAAAAAGCTACACTTCAAAAGATAGTGAAAATCATCGCCGATGTCGTTTAGGTTACAAAGGGGACATTTTCTCTCACCAAATGGTGTATTGTTCCATCGGCCAATTTCGACGGGTAACTTATAATTTGAAGTCCTAAATTTGACAATTGGAAGATAGACATTACGATCAAGTGTTGTAAAATAACTTTCAAAATTTAAATTTTGCTTGAAAACACTGTAATTTCTTCCCTTTGACGATAATTGGAGTTTGGCGGTCCATTCTTATGAACGTTAAGTTAGCATCTGGTTCACGGTTCATTATTCACGGTTCAGGATTCAGCGTATGGTTCAGTATTCAGGATATTATTCAAAATACGAGCTGCAGCGTCTGGTTCAGGATTCAGCGTATTATTCAAAATACGAGCTGCAGCGTCTGGTTCATTATTCAGGGTATTTTTCAAAACATGACCTGCAGCGTCTGGTTCAGGATTCAGCGTATTATTCAAAATACGAGCTGCAGCGTCTGGTTCAGGATTCAGCGTATTATTCAAAATACGAGCTGCAGCGTCTGGTTCAGGATTCAGCGTATTATTCAAAATACGAGCTGCAGCGTCTGGTTCAGGATTCAGCGTATTATTCAAAATACGAGCTGCAGCGTCTGGTTTATTATTCAGGGTATTATTCAAAACACGACCTGCAGCGTCTGGTTCAGGATTCAGCGTATTATTCAAAATACGAGCTGCAGCGTCTGGTTCATTATTGAGGGTATTTTTCAAAATACGACCTGCAGCGTCTGGTTTAGGATTCAGCGTATTATTCAAAATACGACCTGCAGCGTCTGGTTCAGGATTCAGCGTATTATTCAAAATACGAGCTGCAGCGTCTGGTTCATTATTGAAGGTATTTTTCAAAATACGACCTGCAGCGTCTGGTTTAGGATTCAGCGTATTATTCAAAATACGACCTGCAGCGTCTGGTTCAGGATTCAGCGTATTATTCAAAATACGAGCTGCAGCGTCTGGTTCAGGATTCAGCGTATTATTCAAAATACGAGCTGCAGCGTCTGGTTCAGGATTCAGCGTATTATTCAAAATACGAGCTGCAGCGTCTGGTTCATTATTCAGGGTATTTTTCAAAACACGACCTGCAGCGTCTGGTTCATTATTCAGGGTATTATTCAAAATACGAGCTGCAGCGTCTGGTTCAGGATTCAGCGTATTATTCAAAATACGAGCTGCAGCGTCTGGTTCATTATTCAGGGAATTTTTCAAAACACGACCTGCAGCGTCTGGTTCAGGATTCAGCGTATTACTCAAAATACGAGCTGCAGCGTCTGGTTCAGGATTCAGCGTATTATTCAAAATACGAGCTGCAGCGTCTGGTTCAGGATTCAGCGTATTATTCAAAATACGAGATGCAGCGTCTGGTTTATTATTCAGGGTATTATTCAGAACACGACCTGCAGCGTCTGGTTCAGGATTCAGCGTATTATTCAAAATATGCGCTGCAGCGTCTGGTTCATTATTGAGGGTATTTTTCAAAATACGACCTGCAGCGTCTGGTTCAGGATTCAGCGTATTATTCAAAATACGAGCTGCAGCGTCTGGTTCAGGATTCAGCGTATTATTCAAAATACGAGATGCAGCGTCTGGTTTATTATTCAGGGTATTATTCAGAACACGACCTGCAGCGTCTGGTTCAGGATTCAGCGTATTATTCAAAATACGAGCTGCAGCGTCTGGTTCAGGATTCAGCGTATTATTCAAAATACGAGCTGCAGCGTCTGGTTCAGGATTCAGCGTATTATTCAAAATACGAGCTGCAGCGTCTGGTTCAGGATTCAGCGTATTATTCAAAATACGAGATGCAGCGTCTGGTTTATTATTCAGGGTATTATTCAGAACACGACCTGCAGCGTCTGGTTCAGGATTCAGCGTATTATTCAAAATACGAGCTGCAGCGTCTGGTTCAGGATTCAGCGTATTATTCAAAATACGAGCTGCAGCGTCTGGTTCAGGATTCAGCGTATTATTCAAAATACGAGCTGCAGCGTCTGGTTCAGGATTCAGCGTATTATTCAAAATACGAGCTGCAGCGTCTGGTTCAGGATTCAGCGTATTATTCAAAATACGAGCTGCAGCGTCTGGTTCAGGATTCAGCGTATTATTCAAAATACGACCTGCAGCGTCTGGTTCATTATTGAGGGTATTATTCAAAATACGAGCTGCAGCGTCTGGTTCAGGATTCAGCGTATTATTCAAAATACGACCTGCAGCGTCTGGTTCAGGATTCAGCGTATTATTCAAAATACGAGCTGCAGCGTCTGGTTCATTATTCAGGGTATTTTTCAAAACACGACCTGCAGCGTCTGGTTCAGGATTCAACGTATTATTCAAAATACGATCTGCAGCGTCTGGTTCATTATTTGAGGGTATTAATCAAAAGTGGCCAGGGTATTATTCAGCGTATGGTTCAGGATATATCTAGGGTTTGTGTAGCCCCAACCGAAGGGCAATGCAGGATGAGTGTTTTGGCTGGGGCTAACGTGAGATGGTGTATCTAAGACTTGCGACTTTTGGGGTTGCCGTTACTTCTAATGTTTTGTACCTAGGTTTAGGGTTAGTGTAAGTGATAGGTAAAGGTTGCGGTTAGCTTAGGGTTTGCGGTTAATTCTGATGTCTTGTAGCTAGGGTTAAGGTTAGCGTAAACCTAGGGTTAGGGTAGTCCTAACCCTAGGGCTATAAGGATGAGTGTTTGGGGGCTGGGGGCTAGCGTGAGATGGTGTGACTGCGGTTAGTTTTGGGTATTGCGGTTAATTCTAATGTTTCGTAGCTATGGTTAGTGATAGTGATGGGTTAGGGTTAGTGTTTAGGGCTAAGGTAGTAAGGGTTTGACAGGTTTAGTGTAAGGGGCTGGGGCTAGGGTTGGTGGCTGCCGCTGAAGGGTTCGGCTAGTTTTGGGGGTTGCGTTTAATTCTGATGCCTCAGACAATGACGGCCTCGTCATAAAACTTTAACCAGTGGGTTGGGGCTTGACGATATCTCTTTGGGTTGGCCGCCGTGGTTCAACTATTGGTTTTCATTTACTCTGGCATACAGTAGAATTAGCCATGCGTACTCGGCTTTGATTAATTTGATTTTTATGTTTTCGCTTTGATGCATGGACTGAGTTGGGAGCCTATATGCGAACCGAATTTTTATGTATTTCTGTACTAAGAGTAGCATCGGGACCCAGGGTGAAGTTGGCTAGCTGTAAAAGTGCTTTAAACCCCCCCCCCCCCCCCCCACGGTGGTTTGCTCTACCGACCGTTCTAAGGCGGTGGTCCCGGTGTTAGTCTTACTCTTTGTTGCTTTGTGGTTTATTCTACGAGGCGATTTGTTGTATGTCTTTCCGTATGTCATTTTGTTCTTGTGTTTTTCAGTCCATTTAGTTTGCGATTACCTCGCTTGGGGAAGAGAGAGCTAAACTTAGTGCTTTTCGTACGTTTGTTCGGTTTGTGCTTATTTAGATTTGTCGGTTTCCTATTTCCTCTTGGGGTCTGGGAAGGGCTGCGGTTTGTGATTGTGGAACTCCCTGGACTTTTCTCTTACCTTTTTTGGGGATAGGGTTAGGGTAGCCCCAACCCCAGGTCCTATGTAGGATGAGTCTTTGGGGCTGGGGCTAGGATGAGAGGATGCGACTGAGACTTGCTGTTAGTTTGAGGATTGTGGTTACTTCTGATGTCTTCTAGCTAGTGTTAGTGTTACCCTAGGGTTAGGGAAGCCCCAATCCTAGGGCTTGCAGGGTGTGTGTTTAGGGCTAAGGCTACGGTGAGTGTGTGTCTCTTGGGGTTAGTTTTGGGGTTGCAGTTAATTCTAATGTTTTGCAGCTAGGGTTAGTGTAAGTGTTAGTGATAGGTTAAGGTTAGGGTTTCGGGTTAGGGCAAGGGTAGTAGTGGCTTGACAGGGTTAGTGTTAGGGGCTGGGGCTAGGGTTGGAGGCTACCACTAAAGGTTGCGGTTAGTTTTGAGGTTGTGGTTAATTCTGATGCCTTGCAGCTAGGGGTAGGGTTACCCTAGAGTTAGGGTAGTCCCAACACTGTGGATATGCAGGGAGAGTCTTTGCTGCTGGGGCAAGGGCAAGAGGGTGTGTCTGAGACGCGGTTAGTTTTGGGATTGTGGTTTACTCTAATGTTTCATAGCTAGGGCTGGGGTTAGGGTAAGGGTAAGGGGTTAGAGCTAGGGTAGTAAGGGCTTGACAGGGTGAGTGTTAGGGCTGGGGCTAGGTTTGGAGGCTTTAGGTTGCGGTTAGTTTGGGGGTCGCGGTTAATTCTGATGTCTTTTAACTAGGGTTAGGATTAGGATAAACCTAGGGTTAGGGTAGCTCCAACCCAGGGGCTATGCAGGGTGAGTGTTTGGGGCCGGGGCTAGGTTGAGAGCGTGTGTCTAAGACTTGCGGTTAGTTTTGGGTTTGCGGTTAATTCTAATGTTTTGTACCTAGGGTTAGAGTTAGTGATAGGTTAGGGTTAGGGTTAGGGTTAGTGCTAGGGTAGTAGGGGCTTGTCAGTGGTATGGGGCTGGGGTTAGGGTTGGAGGCTGCTGCTAAAGGTTGCGGTTAGTTTAGGGGCTGCGGTTTATTCTGACGTCTTCTAGGATGGGTTAAGGTCAAGGTAACCCTAGGGTTAGGTAGCCCCAACCTTGGGGCTATGCAGGGTGTGTTTGGGGTTGGGGCTGGAGTGTGAGTGTGTGTTTAAGACTTCCGTTTGGTTTTGGCGTTGTGGTCAATTCCAATATTTTGTAGCTATGGTTAGGGTTAGGGCTGGGCAGGGTGAGTGTTTTGGACTGGGACCAGGGTTAGAGGCTGTGGTTATGAGTTGCAGTTAGTTTAATGGTTGTGGTTTATTTTAAATGGGTTAGAGCTAGGGTTAGGGTTAGAAGTTAGATCTGGGATTAGTAGGGGCTGGATAGGGGTAGTGTTAGATGCTGGGGCTAGGGTTAGCGTCTTTGGCTGAGCCTTGCGGTTAGTTTTGGGGTTGCGGTTAATTCCAATGTTTTGTAGCTAGGGTTAGGGTTAGGGCTGGGCAGGGTTAGTGTTTTGGGCCGTGTTTTGGGCTGGGGCTAGGGTTAGATGCTGTTGCAGTTTTGCGGTTAGTTTAGGGCTTGCGATTAATTCTAATGATTTTCAGCTATGGTTAGGGTTAGTGATAGAGTAGGGTTAGGGTTAAGTGTTAGGGCTGGGGTGAGTAGGGGCTGGACATGGGTAGTGTTAGAGGCTGGAGCTAGGGTTAGGTGCTTCTGTTGAGCATTGCGGTTATTTCTGGTGTTGCGGTTAATTGCAGTGTTTTTAGCTAGGGTTAGGGTTAGTCTGGGCATGGTGATGATTTTGGGCTGGGGCCAGGGTGACTAAGCGTTGCGGTTAGTTTGGGGGTTGCGGTTAATTCTAATGATTTTTACCTAGGGTTAGGGCTACTGATAGGTTAGGGTTAGGATTAGGGGTTCGGGCTGAGGTAAGTAGGGCTGGACAGGAGTAGTGTTAGAGGCTGGGGCTAGTGTTAGGGGTTAATGTTAGAGGCGGTGGCTATGAGTTGCGGTTAGTTTAGAGGTTGCGTGAATTATAATGATTTTCACCTAGGGTTATGGTTAGGGTTAGCGATAGGTTACGGTTAGCTTTAGGGGTTAGGGCTGGGGTGAGTAGGGGCTGGACAGGGGTAGAGGCTGGGGCTAGGGCTAACGGCTTAGGCTGAGCCTCGGGGTTAATTCTAGGGTTGTGGTTAATTGCAGTGTTTTGTAGCTAGGGTTAGGGTTCGGCAGGGTGAGGGTTTTGGGCTGGGGCCAGTGTTAGAGGCCATGGCTAAGTATTGCGGTTAGTTTAGGGATTGCGGTTAATTCTAATGATTTTCAGCTAGGGTTAGGGTTAGTGATAAAGTTAGGGGATAGGGGTGTGGTGAGTAGGGGCTGGACAGGGATTAGGGTTAGGGTTAGGGTTAGGTAAGGGCTTTTTTCTTGGCTGTTCGCAGTAAGGAATTTTTCCCTATTGTGGATCTCGATGTCAGCGACCAGGTTCATTCAAGTTGATTGGATGCATCTCCAAGGGAGCCCACGTGAGCCAACTTTGGCGAGAAAGTAATTATCTCTCTTCTCATACAGAGCTACTCTAAATGGAAGGAACATATTTTCTGATCAGAATAGCCCCCTTTTGAAGAGGGATTTATAAACCAGGAAAGGATCTGTTCCGCTGGAATGGTCTCCCTTTGAAAGGGAAGTGAGTGTTGAGATGTATCTCTGTTCACCGTAACCTTTTCATCGCTGCAGATCAAAACAGATACTGTGCAAACAGTGTCGATCCAGATGAGAAAATAAAAAGCATTTTTTATTGCTGTTTAAGTGCAAAAAGGTATAAGGTTAAAATATCATTTTAACCTTCCTTTACCACTCTCTCTGGACTAATTTTAGCAGATGATAAATTGAGGACATATTTCTGATTTTTCAGAGAAACCAGATTTGGTATTCCATGCAAATTTTCTGGACACAATTTGCATGAAATGCCAAAACCAATTTTCTGGTGAATATAAGAAAATATTTCAAAACTTCATCTGAATTTTTTTCTTAGCATGCTAAGCGTTGAAGTTAAACTACTCGACTGCAACCTATTTGGTAGACAATGGCAGCTATTTATTGAAATCCATTCAGGTTGCAACTTCAGGACACTGACACAACCATGGAAACCAGGACAGAACAAGATCTATGCAGCAGTGATATTATCATAGATTATCTAATATTTGGACAGAAAAAAGAATTGTTAACCCTTGAGGCACTATCAGAATTGTTCTTTATATTTCTTGATATTTCATGTAAATTGTCTGCTTAATAGAGGATTTACATGTAGTGTTGAGCCTTGTTTTCTCCTAACAAAAATCTTAGAATGTCATCTGTAGCCATTGTGACAGGCTTTGCTACTGTAAGGAAGCTACCAATTTTGCCAAGGTAGGCAATTTCTCATAATTGCTTATCTTCCGTTACAGTATTTGTAACTTCCTGACATCAATAATTTTAAGTAAAGCTTGTGTCCCATACTTTTTTTTCAGTCCGAACTTATGGTTATCTAGCCTTTACCACTCTATAGGCAAATTCAGCAGATGACAAATTGATGATATTTTTATTCTTACCTGAAAACAAAATTAAGAATAAATTAAGATGCCATACCCTTTTCAAATTTTCAGCCAATCAGATTACTTTATCCAGATTGTTCGTCCATCTGTCTGGTTTTACGTATGCCTGTTATGTACACCACAATAGTTTGCGGTTTGTCAAAAGAAATATATATATAAACCATCATAAGTTCTTATTTTACTTAGATCCTTAGTATTTCCATGGTTGGCAGACTCCACTAGCTGTCAAACAAGAGCAATATAAGCGTAGCTGTACCAAATTTAGTGACACAGAGGCCCAAAAGTTTGTAACCGAAAATCATGATTGGTAAGACCCGGCAAGCGAAGCACATCCCCCTTCGAGCATACATCAATCTACGTAAATCATGAGAAAGTCCAACCGCAGACATCAGGTAAGAGACGCCTACTGATCGATTAAAGAGCGTCCCCCACCGTGCCACCTCAGCCAGCATGGCCCACGCATCACGGCAATCCCGGGCATCAGCAAGGAGAGTGTCCCAGGCAGCGAGACCTGCAACATGTAAACTCAACCCCCAAAAAATGGCGAACAAATCCGCTAAGATACACGTCACTATGACAAATCAAGCTTAGTTTTAGAAGAATTTAGAATGTGTACTACTGCAAATGTTAAGGTATAATACAGTAATTTAATTCAGTACTTACGTACTGACGTTAACACCGCAGTATCAACATCAGCACTTAGGAACTGATTCTGAGTAGATGATATCCTAGGGGACGAAGGAAACATCCACCAGCAGAGATACCGACACAGTGGTTTGCAATATAAGCGCAACTATACCATGTTTAGTGACACTGAGGCTTTCTGTTATTAAAACGTCGTCAGTGTATCTAAACCTCAAAAGTGTGAAACCGAAACAGCTGATTGGCAAAACCCGGCAAGCGAAGCACATCCCTCTCAGAGCACACATCAACCGACGTAGATCAAGAGACAGGGAGCAAACAGTTCGAGGAAATGAGGAACTAAGTCTATAATATGGTATCGTGAAAGGACGACTTGCATAAAATTATATTAACTGAATAATTATGTGATTATGTTTGCAGCTTAAAGTGAATACTGAAACACTGACTGAACTCTGAACTTTATCCCAAACCACGAACCAAATCTTGAACTGATTAATTAAGAATCCAGCCCCGTAGACTGAATCAAGAACTACACTAAATTTAGAATCTTGTAGTGTTTCCTTAATCATGGACTGAACTCTGGTTTTGTTCAGTTTGAATCCTAATTTCAACCATGCATCGTGAACTCAAACTTGAACTGGCATATATTGAAATCCGGAACTAAATTTTGAACCTTTGATTTAGTCCTGAGTCAATAAAAAATATCGGAAATCGTTACGTTTGATTTGTTTTCAAAGTTCATATATCGAGCACGGATTTTCAACACTTTATCAAGCTACGCTTATAAAAACATAAGCGTCGGCAAAAATGGCTTTTACAGATGCACCAATTACGGATGCATTATCACTATAAATTTTACAACAATACTTATCGCTGATGCATATACCCATAACTAAACCTATACCTATATACGAAGGTAATTCAAGAATTAATGGCGATTGCCAAATAAAACAGAACATGTAGCATAAACATCAGTTTTAACTGCGTACGCTGAAACCTTAAACATGTTAGCATACTGAATACTGAACCAGACACTGAATAATACCCTAGCCAATTTTTAATAATCCAGACGCTGAATAATACCCTGGAATATTTTTTGAATAATACCCTGTGTCCTGAACCAGGCGCTGAATAATACGCTGGTCGTATTTTGAGTAATTCCCTGAATAATACGCCGAATATCGAACTAGACGCTGAAGAAAACCCTGCACATTTTATAATAATACCCTGAATCCTGAACCAGACGCTGCAGGTCGTATTTTCAATTATACCCTGAATACTGAACCATACGCTGAATAATATCCTGACCATATTTTAATAATACCCTGAATAATGAACCAGATGCTGCAGCTCGTATTTTGAATAATACGCTGAATCCTGAACCAGACGCTGCAGATCGTGTTTTGAAAAATACCCTGAATAATGAACCAGACGCTGTAGCTCGTATTTTGAATAATACGCTGAATCCTGAACCAGACGCTGCAGGTCGTGTTTTGAATAATACCCTGAATAATGAACCAGACGCTGCAGTTCGTATTTTGAATAATACCCTGAATCCTGATCCAGACGCTGCAGGTCGTATTTTCAATAATACCCTGAATACTGAACCATACGCTGAATAATATCCTGACCATTTTTGAATAATACCCTGAATAATGAACCAGATGCTGCAGCACGTATTTTGAATAATACGCTGAATCCTGAACCAGACGCTGCAGGTCGTGTTTTGAATAATACCCTGAATAATTAACCAGACGCTGCAGGTCGTATTTTGAATAATATCCTGAATCCTGAACCAGACGCTGCAGGTCGTAGTTTCAATAATACACTGAATACTGAACCATACGCTGAATAATATCCTGACCATTTTTGAATAATACCCTGAATAATGAAACATACGCTGCAGCTCTTATTTTGAATAATACGCTGGATCCTGAACCAGACGCTGCAGCTCGTATTTTGAATAATACGCTGAATCCTGAACCAGACGCCGCAGGTCGTGTTTTGAATAATACCCTGAATCAATAACCATACGCTGAATAATACACTGGCCTCTTTTAAAAAATACCCTGAATGATGAACCAGACGCTGCAGTTCATATTATGAATAATACGCTGAATCCTGAACCAGACGCTGCAGGTCGTATTTCCAATAATACCCTGAATACTGAACCATACGCTGAATAATATCCTGACCATTTTTTAATAATATCCTGAATAATGAACCAGATGCTGCAGCTCGTATTTTGAATAATACGCTGAATCCTGAACCAGACGCTGCAGGTCGTGTTTTGAAAAATACCCTAAATAATGAACCGGACGCTGCAGCTCGTATTTTGAATAATACGCTGAATCCTGAACCAGACGCTGCAGGTCGTGTTCAGAAAAATACCCTGAATAATGAACCAGACGCTGCAGCTCGTACGCTGAATCCTGAAACAGACGCTGCAGGTCGTGTTTTGAATAATACCCTGAATAATGAACCAGACGCTGCAGTTCGTATTTTGAATAATACCCTGAATCCTGAACCAGACGCTGCAGGTCGTATTTTCAATAATACCCTGAATACTGAACCATACGCTGAATAATATCCCGACCATTTTTTGAATAATACCCTGAACAATGAACCAGATGCTGCAGCTCGTATTTTGAATAATACGCTGAATCCTGAACCAGACGCTGCAGCTCGTATTTTGAATAATACCCTGAATTATGAACCAGACGCTGCAGGTCGTGTTTTGAAAAATACCCTGAATAATGAACCAGACGCTGCAGCTCGTATTTTAAAAAATACCGTGAATAATGAACCAGACGCTGCAGCTCGTATTTTGAATAATACGCTGAATCCTGAACCAGACGCTGCAGCTCGTATTTTGAATAATACGCTGTATCCTGACCCAGGCGCTGCATTCGTGTTTTGAAAAATACCCTGAATAATAAACCAGACGCTGCAGCTTGTATTTTGAATAATACGCTGAATCCTGAACCAGATGCTGCAGCTCGTATTTTGAATAATACGCTGAATCCTGAACCAGACGCTATAGCTAGTATTTTGAATAATACGCTGAATCCTGAACCAGACGCTGCAGCTCGTATTTTGAATAATACGCTGAATCCTGAACCAGACGCTGCAGGTCGTATTTTGAATAATACGCTGAATCCTGAACCAGACGCTGCAGGTCGTATTTTGAAAAATACCCTCAATAATGAAACAGACGCTGCAGCTCGCATTTTGAATAATACGCTGAATCCTGAACCAGACGCTGCAGCTCGTATTTTGAATAATACGCTGAATCCTGAACCAGACGCTGCAGCTCGTATTTTGAATAATACCCTCTATAATGAACCAGACGCTGCAGGTCGTGTTTTGAAAAATACCCTGAATAATGAACCAGACGCTGCAGCTCGTATTTTGAATAATACGCTGAATCTTGAACCAGACGCTGCAGCTCGTATTTTGAAAAATACCCTCAATAATGAAACAGACGCTGCAGCTCGTATTTTGAATAATACGCTGAATCCTGAACCAGACGCTGCAGCTCGTATTTTGAATAATACGCTGAATCCTGAACCAGACGCTGCAGCTCGTATTTTGAATAATACGCTGAATCCTGAACCAGACGCTGCAGCTCGTATTTTGAATAATACGCTGAATCCTGAACCAGACGCTGCAGCTCGTATTATGAATAATACGCTGAATCCTGAACCAGACGCTGCAGCTCGCATTTTGAATAATACGCTGAATCCTGAACCAGACGCTGCAGGTCGTGTTTTGAAAAATACCCTGAATAATGAACCAGACGCTGCAGGTCGTATTTTGAATAATACGCTGAATCCTGAACCAGACGCTGCAGCTCGCATTTTGAATAATACGCTGAATCCTGAACCAGACGCTGCAGCTCGTATTTTGAATAATACGCTGAATCCTGAACCAGATGCTGCAGCTCGTATTTTGAATAATACGCTGAATCCTGAACCAGACGCTGCAGGTCGTATTTTGAAAAATACCCTCAATAATGAAACAGACGCTGCAGCTCGCATTTTGAATAATACGCTGAATCCTGAACCAGACGCTGCAGCTCGTATTTTGAATAATACGCTGAATCCTGAACCAGACGCTGCAGGTCGTATTTTGAATAATACGCTTAATCTTGAACCAGACGCTGCAGGTCGTATTTTGAAAAATACCCTCAATAATGAAACAGACGCTGCAGCTCGTATTTTGAATAATACGCTGAATCCTGAACCAGACGCTGCAGGTCGTATTTTGAATAATACGCTGAATCCTGAACCAGACGCTGCAGGTCGTGTTTTGAAAAATACCCTGAATAATGAACCAGACGCTGCAGCTCGTATTTTGAATAATACGCTGAATCCTGAACCAGACGCTGCAGCTCGTATTTTGAAAAATACCCTCAATAATGAAACAGACGCTGCAGCTCGCATTTTGAATAATACGCTGAATCCTGAACCAGACGCTGCAGCTCGTATTTTGAATAATACGCTGAATCCTGAAGCAGACGCTGCAGGTCGTATTTTGAATAATACGCTGAATCCTGAACCAGACGCTGCAGGTCGTATTTTGAAAAATACCCTCAATAATGAAACAGACGCTGCAGCTCGCATTTTGAATAATACGCTGAATCCTGAACCAGACGCTGCAGCTCGTATTTTGAATAATACGCTGAATCCTGAACCAGACGCTGCAGGTCGTATTTTGAATAATACGCTGAATCCTGAACCAGACGCTGCAGGTCGTGTTTTGAAAAATACCCTGAATAATGAACCAGACGCTGCAGCTCGTATTTTGAATAATACGCTGAATCCTGAACCAGACGCTGCAGCTCGTATTTTGAAAAATACCCTCAAAAATGAAACAGACGCTGCAGCTCGCATTTTGAATAATACGCTGAATCCTGAACCAGACGCTGCAGCTCGTATTTTGAAAAATACCCTCAATAATGAAACAGACGCTGCAGCTCGCATTTTGAATAATACGCTGAATCCTGAACCAGACGCTGCAGCTCGTATTTTGAATAATACGCTGAATCCTGAACCAGACGCTGCAGCTCGTATTTTGAATAATACGCTGAATCCTGAACCAGACGCTGCAGGTCGTACTTTGAATAATACGCTGAATCCTGAACCAGACGCTGCAGCTCGTATTTTGAATAATACGCTGAATCCTGAACCAGACGCTGCAGCTCGTATTTTGAATAATATCCTGAATACTGAACCATACGCTGAATCCTGAACCGTGAATAATGAACCGTGAACCAGATGCTAACTTAACGATCATTCCATTCTTGGGTATATATGTCATTTAGTCTATTGGAAATTCTTTCTTTTGTTGCTTTCGGGTTTTCTATAAAATTCAGATTGAAAAGGCCTGGTTCTCCTACTGAAATTAAGATTTGTTTAATAAAATCTATCCATTTAAAATTTTGCCCTGTATTATATTCCGCAAGCATAATATCATATATTTTCCGAGAGAATTTATTCTGATTTTCGTTATTCACTAAAGATATCCAGTAACCAATCATCCGTGTCTTAATTAATATGTCAATAGGTTTACGACCTAATTCGGCGTATAACATGTAAACCGGCGTGCTTTTGCGTAACTTCGTAATAGTTCGTAGGAATTGATTATGTACTGTATCTATCAGTTTTGTCGAGTGGAAACCCCAAGTTTCACAGCCGTAGAGCAGAATCGGGAGTACAGTGCTATCAAATAGTTGTATTTGAAGATCTATTGGTATTTGCAGATTTCGAATGCGTTTGTATAAGAGGTGAAGTGCTTTTTTCGCGTGGTCTACATTATGCTTAATTGCCTTATAAAAGGAACGGCGTTTAGTGAAGACAGTACCAAGATATTTAAATTCGTCGCAAATGTCTATTTTGTTATCTCCAAGTTTGAATTCTAAATTGTCTGTATTTCGAATATCAAATATAAGGATTTTTGTTTTGTTGAGATTGACATTTAACTTCCACTGTCTAGAGTACTCAAAAAAGATATTAATATTTTCTTGAAACGAATCAGGATCAGTTCCGAAAATTACGGTGTCGTCCGCGTATAAAAGCGTAAAAAGTTTTAAATAGACCTCAATATCATTTCCGGGCATATTCAGCTTAATGCTCATAGCGTTGGAGTTTGTCAAGAAGTCATCTAAGTCGTTTAAAAACAGGCTAAAAAGAACGGGAGACAAGTTTTCGCCTTGTCTGACACCGCAGTAGCAACGAAAAACGTCTGATAGTTCACCGGAGTACATCACACAAGATTTAATATTTTGGTATAGATTATAAATTACCCTAAAAACCTTTCCATTAATACCATGTCCAAGTAATTTCATCCAGAGACCTGCACGCCAGACCGAGTCAAAAGCTTTACTGTAGTCGACAAATAGGCAATACAGTTTTTTCTTTTTCTGTTTAAACAATTCTGTAAGCACATGTAAAGTGAATATATGGTCGACCGTGGAATAGCCAGAACGGAATCCAGCTTGATTTTCATTCAAAGCACTGTCGTGTTTCAAGAAATTGTTCAACCTTTCGTTCAGGATAGCCGTGAACAATTTACCGAAGCACGACAGAATGGTAATGGGTCGATAATTTCCGGGCTCTTTAGGGTCGCCGCTTCGTTTGTATATGGGTTTAATTACACCCTCTAGCCATGAATCCGGAATTATGCCTGTTTCGAATACCAAATTAAAGAAGGGGATATAAATAGGTAACATCTTCTCCGTACTATATTTTAGATATTCGTTTATTATTTGGTCGTTTCCTGAGCATTTGTTATTTTTAAGTGATTTTATGCATTTTAAAATTTCGCCTTCGGTAATCCACGAATTCAAAAACTCGTCATCATCTGTAGTATCGATATTAATTACGCTTTCATCATGTTCATCATTGTTGTTTTCATTTATATCTCTAAAAAAGTTGTAAAGTGTTTCTAAATTAATATTGGTACCCTCCTTGTCACGATTTAGGCTATTTATTACCCTCCAGTAATCTTTCGGTTTGTTACTTTTAAGTGATCGTAATTTTTCTTGGATTTTTCTGTTAAACTGTTTTACATAAAAATTCATTGTGCGCTTGTAAGACTGGCTTGCTTCTTTCAGCTTTTGTTTATTTGTCTGTGACGGATTGATTTGGTTTATTCTGCGTGCTAGATGGTATTTTCTACGGGCGGATTGACATTGCGGTCCGAACCATTTCTTATTTTTAGTCCCATCAGAAAGGACTTCCCTACTTTGGAAGGATTTTGATTTGGAGTCGAGAAAAATATTTCCAATTTTTGAGCATAAGTTATTTAATGTTTCCTTATTCACGTTTTGAGTGTCTTCAAGGGCCTGTTCTAGGCTGTTACGAATTTCATCGACCTTAGCATCGTCAATGTTTAATACAAAGACGTCCTTTTTATTAGCTTGCCATTTTGGCTGTTTTTTCTGTGTGAAATCACTAGGTAAATTTTCTACTTTGGGTATATTAGCAAATTTTAGCGTTGTTTTCAACAGAGAGTGGCCATCGGAGAAGAGGGGGTCTAGCTCTCTGATTTCAAAATCTGCAACAAATTGTAAAAAATCTGTACTTAATATAGCATAGTCAATTACTGAGATACTCTTAAAAGTAAAATTACCAATATCTTTATCTCTACCACATCTACCATTCAAGATGAAAAGATTATTACTCTTACATATTTCTAATAAAATGTTACCTTCATTATTACATATTTGGTCACGTGACTTTCGCTGAATACACATATTTAACTTAGGCAATAATGCAGAGACATTATAGTAATTGCGAACAGTATCATCAAATTCAAAATGTTCAGCAAAGAAATCATCAACATCAATAAAGTCATCTTTTGTATGGGTGCGAGCATTGTAATCACCTAAAAGGCTAATATATTTATATGATATGCACATGTTACATATTTCCGTCTCAAATGTATCTAGCTCATCTTGCGTATTGAACCTAGAATCAGAGGGGGGTACATATACTGCCCCAAATAATAAGTCCTCATCAGTTTTCAAGAATAGTTTACTGATCTTGAACCATAATATATAGTCAGAGGCTGAATCAATAACCGTCACATGCTTCGCAATATCATCTCTAACAAATACTCCGATGCCGCCGCTTTTGCGTATATACGGCTGTTTCCTACACTGAGAAAAGAAAGTATAGCCTTCCAGTGTAACAATGTCAAATTTATCGATTTTGGATTCGCTTATACAAAAAATGTACCCCCCCCCCCCCCCCCCCCCCAAAAAAAAATAATAATAAGATAAAACACTAAGGGAAATTGCGTTTTCCGCTTACAATATGTTTATCAGTGTGCCATTTTAACAGTTATGTTAAGTTGACATGTTAGTCACAAATGAGTTGGAAATACCAGAAAAAAAAATGTTTAACAACACTTTTCACACTTTAATATCAGTTAAGAACCTGTTGTGAATGGAAAACCTCGTTAAAGCTCGTTAAATCTAATTAACTTGTTTGTTATATTTGTGTTGTAATAATGAATGACATCGAAATCGCCGCAAAAACAAGATTAAGAATATTGATAAACACTTTATCTGATTGTCGTGTTTGCTTAATTTTCACACCTGCCGTGTTTATGAATATTAATTAAAATGTTCATTCATGACGGAACTGTCATACCGTGGGCTGGTTCCGCGCTTTCAGTTAAAGCTTTTGTATTACAGTACAATGTTTTCGGGACACAGTCATTAGACCCGCCGGCAAAACACTTCCGTTCCTCAATGTCGATTATTCGATTGAGACGATAATCGGAGAGAACCAAACACCGTGACCACTTGAGTTGAAACGTCACGTGAGCAAACCGATGCAAACTATTTATATATTCTGGAGTTCTAAACCTTATCATTATTCAAATCATCATTCTATCTTGCTTCACTTAAAATATCTGTCAACTGATTTAGTGTCCTACGTGACTTTATTAAAGACAACTTACCAAGAAAGGATTACAAGCGCTAAGGTATGATTAATTTTCTTGTTTTAACATCAATACCATTCTCTGGGATAATTCAGCAGACGACAGATTCAGTGAAAATATATTTCTATTTCTTTTTTCCACCAGAAAGTATATATAGGCTTTGCCAGAGCCTGTTTCTGGGAAAAATAATAAAAATATTTTAAAATGTCGTCTGATGACTATGTTTTTTTTTTTTATCCAACATGCTACATTTATACCACACTCAGCTAATTTAGCAGCCGACGAGTCGATTTTTTTTTTCAGAAAATAGGTTTTGACATTTCATGCAAATTGCCTCCTGAGACAATTTGCAAGAAATGTCTTAGCCTGTTTTCTGGGGGAAAATAGTCAAAATATTGTCTGCTGAATTCTTTGGGAAGCATGTTTAACATGACATCACGAAAACAAGCCTATATAATTTTGACCCCCATAAATCCTGCTTTTATATAGTAAAACTCGGGTTTACAGGGGTGTACATTATTTTTTCTTATTTCTGCTCAAAAACATAGATTATGGGTACTCGTTAGAACCGCCTCACTAAGGCGGTTCTAACGAGTACCACAATCTATGTTTTGAGCAGAAATGTGAAAAATATCAGAATTTTTATCAGAAAATTTTTCATTTTTTGGTGGTAAAATTTTCAGTATATTTAGATTGGCTTGTTTTCCTAATGTGGTCTAACTTCTTTTTGTGAGTGCGTTTGTACTTTTGCTATGATGATGTAGTAATTCGCTGAAACAACAATCGAACACAGATCAGCCAGCGTATTTTGATTCACGGTATCAGATCTTTGTACAAATACTCGGAATAGAAAGGCCATAACATATTTACCTTATGTATTGAAAAAATTCTGACACCACAAGACATGACGTTAAACCAGGGTCTACACTGTTCGCCACTCACTCGGTTGTTTTCAGATACATCAACGGGCAATAGACTGGACTTATTCAATTTAAGAATAGGCTTGGACCCAATATTATTAGGTCCGAGGAATAGGTATGTTAACACTTAGCATGCTGGGAAAAACAGCAGTCGACATTTCGAAATACTTTTTTTCTTACTTTTCCAGGAAACTAGGATTTAACATTAAATTTTCATGCCAGTATGAAAACATACCTATATAATTTTGACCCCCTTAAACCCACTTTTATATAGTAAAACTGGGGTTTACAGGGGTATACATTATTTTTCTTATTTCTGCTCAAAAACATAGATTGTGAGTACTCGTTAGAACCGCCTCGGCGAGGCGGTTCTATTGATAACACACAATCTATGTTTTGAGCAGACATATGAAAAATATCAGAGTTTTTTAATCTGAAAATTTTCATTTTGTGGTGGTAAAATGTTCAGTGTATTTGATTAGGCGTGTTTTCGTAATGCAAATTAGATGGCAATTTACATTAAATGGCAAATCCTATTTTCTGGGGGAAAATATAAATACCATCAGTAAGTCAGACTAAAGGATACGAAACGGAGGTATCCCAATATTTCGTGTGTTATCGGTAATAAGACTGACCGGTGAACCCGCTCAGACTGCATGTTTACGACTTACAGAAGTTTCACAAGGTTTCATACTGTATTTACCCTAAATATTCGCACATATAACTGAAACATAATTATCTAAACAAAACAACTATATAAATAAAACTAAAAAAAAAAAAAACAAGTTAATTGACTACCCTGTGTACTGAGAAACGACAAGCGATGTAAACCCTGAACAAACTATTTGTTTATACGTGCATGTATACTCGCAGTTTGATTTGTATTCCGTGTTTTCATAGCTCCAGATAAGAGATGTTATCCACATAATATTTTTTCTTATTTCTCTGCGAAAACATATGTTGTGGGTGCGCCTCGATGAGGCGCTTCTAATGAATAACCACAATATATGTTTCATGGAGAAATAAGAAAAATAATAGTTCTTTTTAGCTGCCTCACCTGGAGCTACATGTTTCGTAGTCAATTTATTTTAGAATTTGTATAAATATGCATTCATAACTTATTTTTTTTTAATATTTTGGATATCTAAAGTGAAATGTGTTTCTATTTTTTTTTTTCAGAAAATAAGCGTTGGCATTTCATGCAAATTGTCTCCTTATGAGACAATTTGCATTCAATGACAACGCCTATTTCCTGGAAAAAAAAATGATAAGATATCGAATTAGCGTCTGCTAAGGATTATCCTAGAGAGTGCAAAGATATTAAACATCAGTGACGTAAGGAAAATTAAAAGACACCCTGTCTGGGTCTACACAGTTTGTTTAGGCATGTCTGTCCAAATACGGCAATACGGATATGCATAAAAATCATTGGCCACGTACAGCTTTCCCCGGCTTCACTGGCCTCAGAGGCAGGATTCGAAGAAGCTGAAAGGGGTCTGTAGACGCAGAATACTTGGTCCATAACTAGCGTTGGATCATTTATAGATCCTAACTAGACTTGATAATTACTTTTACGCAATCAGAAACAGTTGCCTACAAAACATTGAATACGTCATTATCCCTATCTGGGTCTACACTATGTGTTCACACCTGTCTGTTCGAATATGTTAAATACGAAATGGATACATACCATGGCCATAAAACGGGCCGCAACATGTGAAAATGTGCCTTCAAGCCATATGTGGACAGCAAAGGCCCAGATCAGCATGCGCACCCGCACAGTCTAATTAGGGCCTTCTCTGACCGCTTACAATATTATAAGATACTGTTGAAGTAAAAGCCCATATCTGATTACGAGGTTTCACCGGCTGATCTGGATTTTTACTCTTCTCATATTAAACCTGGACCCTTCAGTTTTTTTCTTCTTTTTTTCTGCTTGTCATATCTACTATAAGTCGTAATATGAAAAAGAAATACACCCGCATCTCTCTTGATAAGAAGAGTGCCTAATTAATTTTTTTCTTTTTTTTTTTCTCCATGAAAAACTATATTATGAAACTCGATGAGGCGCTTCTAATGAGTTCTACAAAACAGAAGTTTTCATGGAGAAATAAGAAACATATTAACTATATATAGAAAGAGACTAATGTATTTTTATTTTTTTTTTCCTAGCTTAAGACGAACTGGCCCAAAAACCTGACCATTGGAAAGACTTGATAATCGCAAACTCACCAGTTTCAATTTAACTCTTCCACTGCCACAGGCGATAATAATAGGCTTTTGCAAACAGCATAGATCCAGATGGGACGGCTCATTGAGCTCATCTACGCTGTTTGACATTCAGTCTTTCAACTTTACATATAAACTTCTTTCCAAGCCATAGTTTGTTTAAAAAAACAACAACAAAAAAAAAACAGACGACAAATGTCGTCTGAAATTTGGCGCCAAAAGAGTGGATACACTTTCAGTGAAGGAATGTTTTTTTTTTGTTTTTTTTTTTGTTTTTTGTTTTTTTTTGTTGTTGTTGTTGTTTTTTTTTTTTTTTTTTTTTTTTTTGTTTTTTGTTTTTTTTTTTTTTTTTTTTTTTCTAAATTGTTTGGTGGCTTCCTTCTCAAAATTAATCTACTCTATAAGGAAAGAATTTGCTCCTTAGCGGAATAAATTATGTCCTTTTGAGTAGACTACATTTCAGAAGGGATTGTGCACAAACAAAGCAGGAAGTCAACAAAATTGTATCCCTTGTAAAAAAAAAAATGCGGAAAATGTACCAAGCTCATCAACTCCCATACTTAATAAGAAATAAGCGAATGTGACATCAGGGTATGATAGTAAGCAAGCAGATAGATTAGAAGAGTTGTGAAAATTACATGTAAAATTGGGGAGCTCAACACTTATTATTGTCCTCTATCCCTATCAAACATACGGTAAATAGCCAACGGGAGCCAGAGGTGTGAACATACACGGGTTAGCAGATGTTTGAGAGAATTGTACCTTCTATTATCCGTATCCCAATAGGACCCTACCATATGAAAAAAGACTTTTTTATTATTATTGAACACCTGTGACTCCAGCATATACCCGCTGTATTACGATGGTACATGTATATAAACTATTAATCTTTACAACTCCTTGGGCAAATTCAGCAGACGACAAATTGATGGTATTTTTTTAAAAAAAAAAAAAACAACAAAAAAAAAAAAACAAATAATAATAATATAAAAAATAAAAAATAGGATTTGAGAAATTATGCAAATGTCAAATCTTATTTACTGGAAAAAAATTAATAAAAATATCTATAAATGTCGTCTGCAGAAATTTTACTCAGCATGCTAAGCTTTAATTTTTTTTTTTTTTTTTTTTTTTTTTTTTTTTTTTGTTTGTTAGTTGTTTTTTTTTTTTTTTTTTTCGATTTTTAATTTAAAACGTCAGTTTGAATACTTAGATAAAGATGGGTCTGAAAAGTAAGTACCAGCCGAATGGAAGACAGTACAGACCCTGAAAGAACAATCTGATCAGGAGTCTACACTGTCCTCGCCGAGGCGGTTCTAACGAGTACCCACAATCTATGTTTTTGAGTAGAAATAAGAAATATAATGTATACTCCTGTAAACCCGAGTTTTACTATATAAAAGTGGGTTTATGGGGGTCAAATTTATATAGGCGTGTTTTCGTGATGTCCTTTTAGACCTAAGAAACCCTTTTCGCTTGAACCGTTCAGATAATAAGTAGGCGGTACATCAAAGTAAACTGCTACTAAGTACAACCATTGTTTGGTATAATAAAGGTCAGTGTACCCCACCTGAGTTCACATATGTGTTGGTGACATTCAAACGAATAAGAGGAATATAAGAACACACTGGTAAGACTTTTTAAAATACGTACCGCTTTTTAGATGCAAAGAGCAGCTCTCCAGTGTCAGCCGGTTTTAATGTCCGAAATCAGAGCAGTGACACTGGAAAAAAAAATGTAAATATATACAATTGTTTCTAAGGGGGTTCGATTTGATCACATCACCGTAGCCTACTTATCCTAAGTAGTTGGATAGGTAAGCATGAGCGAGCACTGTAGACCCAGATTAGACGTTGTTGCGGCATCTGATTGTAGTCTACACGTTTCATTCTTAATTCGGTAATTTTAGACACATTCGCAGGCGGTCAAAGGGATTTGTTGAAGCAAGGTGGAGTAAGATGTGCGAATATTTAGGTTAAATATGGTAGCTAATGTTTGCCACATTTGCCCCAAATTTCCAATGAAAATAAAATTTTGAGTAAAAGGGTTCGACTGAAATCCCCGAACTTCTGGATCCGCCCCTGCTCATATCCGCAATGCTCCGAGCTAAGTTCTTATGATGAGGTTCTTGTTACTGTCAGCTGAGTAAACAAATGTATTTGTTGTCTTTCAGATGACTTCAGCAAAGAAAGTTCAGTATTACAACATTCCATTCCTAATTGATGAGAAGGCGAAGATTGTGAAAAGCGTGACGAAGTACACAACTTGCAATGATGTCGTCAACAAGTTGCCGAAGACAGATCATCCACTCGCCGTGTTTCAGTCAGTCAATGGAGAGGAGAAAGAATTATCAGGCAAGACAAAGTTGCTAAAACTCTGGAGATCTCATGGTTCTTCAAAGAAAGCGATGTTTGTGGTGAAAGCTTCAGAAGGTGTGAAAGAAAAGAGACTGTCGCTCAATATCTTTGGCAGCAAGAACAGAAGAAGGAGCGTAGAGGCAGCATCTAAAGACCGACTGAAACAAGTGACAGATTTGGCCTTCTATATCCAGTATCAGAAGTCTAAACTACAGAAGATCACTGAAAAGAACGAGGTCTCATGTCAGAAAGGAATGCAGAAAATGAAATCTACATCTTCAGTGGACAGTATGGATGCATTTCTTGCTAAAGCAGATCTTCAGAAGATGGGTCAGTTTCTTGACTTTTGTAGTGGTGTTACATCGTCTCAGCTTGGGGACGCTCCAAAAGTAAACCCAGAACCTCAGACGGCGCAACCGAGAGTAAATAAGAACGTAATTAGAGACAGTTTGAAAACTATGAAACTGGGATTTAAAAGAACTCTTACTTCTAAAGTCTCCATTGTTAGCAAATCGACATCAGCTAGTACCATCAAATCAACCGACACCGGGTACCAGTCACATGCTAGTGATATGCGCAGACAAACTTCGGGGGAATCTTGGCTTCCAAAACGTCACACATTTATTGATGCTGATTTGTCAGGCGTTCCACGTCATAGTACACCAGTTGCGAATCATGTTAGACCTGGGTTAAAGAGAAATGCAGCTAACGACTCTCTTGATGTGACACTAAAGGCGCCTAAGATAGCTAATTTTGATGAAGAAGAAGGCAAATATGCGTTAATGACGCGTTTCATGGCTGACACTACAGTGTGCGCGGGAACCAGAAGAAACGTCCGCGTAAATAAACGCCGTAGGAATACCGAATATTCACTGCCTAGAAATATATACGCAAGTGCCCCAGTATTGTTCCAATCACAGGAAGAGAAGTGCCGATTCTACTGGAATCAGAATTGTGACTCTGACAGTGACTCGTCATGCTCTGAGTCTGACTCTTATTTAGAAAATTCCGATCTTGATGCAGCTTTTGTTGAGGATTCTTACGAATTAGACGATGCCCACAGAAACAGAACACTCGGAGAACTTTCTACACCAACACCAAAGAAACTGAGGCGAGAATCTGCTGTATCAAATCTAAATATGTTTGATATGTACGCAAAACCCTTTGATGATACTGTTGACAGTGAACCTAAAGATACTGGATTCAATTACTCATTCGACTGTACATTTCCAGAGTTCTCTGACAGTCAAGATTTCTCAGTAGATTATAGCTGTAGTGAAACTGAAAGTGATCTCAGTAGTTCTTTTGAAGACAATTATTTTACCAGAGTGAAGAATGATGACTTTGATAGTTTTATGAAATCCACTTTATCGATAAATGAAAGATCAAAAGTTCATAATTCCGAAGAAAAGAAAAGTGACGTCGGTTCTGATGAAGGTCTTGGATCAATGGCTAGTGACTCATTTTCAGATGATGGAGAAATTTTCATTTAAGAGAATAAGCTATTTACATTCAAGAGAAATAACTATCATGAAAATATTATTTCTCTCTTCGCAGGGGCTTCTCTTAAAGGAAAGAATTTGTTAGGAACAAATTCTTTCCTTTAAGATGAGTCCCCAAGACTGTGTATTTTGTAAATGTCCGAACACAGTCGTTTTTATTTCTTGACACTTCTCATTTTAAATGTTCTTTCTTTCTTTCTTTCTTTCTAACTGCCATATTTTCTCTTCTATTTCAATCTTACTTATGTGCTAATTCCAGATTCGTTGATGTATAATAAAACATATATGTTAAGAATCAATTTTGACTTTTATTTATTCTCAAATTCGGAGTTGGATCAGAAAAAATAATGAGCTGGTATTGGTATATCAGAGGAATAAGTGGTGATATTTCTGGGATAATTTTACTCCATTGCCCCATAAAAAACGAGGCGCTATCTATGAGTACCCATTACATCTGTATTTATGGAGAAATAAGAAAAATAAAACATGTCCGGGAATTATCACCAAATACTCCTGCTTAACAACTCCTCTGTATAATAGAAAAGAAAATACCCGTACCATCCTACTGATCAGGGCCCAGTTGTTCAAAGCGTCGTTAGCTTAACGAGCTCGTTAAGTGTCATTTCGTTAACTGCTTTAGCGGATTCAATATACAATATTCTGATATTTTTTGCTGAAAAAAATGTGAGTAGCTTTTGCACTGCAAAAGCTACTCACATTTTTTTCAGCAAAAAATTTCAGCATATTTGCGTATCACTCGATGTAAATTTTAGCGAATCGATAACTAACGACGTCGTTAGCTTTGAACAACTGGGCCCAGCTTTTCTTGCTTGCACGACTGCATTCAGAGAAGAAGAACAATCACGAACGGTTTTCCGTAGATGACCGGAAGCAGGATACTGTTATAAAGTTAAAGATATCCTTGGCAAACATTCGCAAATATTTTCCATATCTGAAGGCAATCCCAAATATTTTGTTGACGAAACGAAAATGTCATCTGATACATACCGTAATTACCCAAACTATAGGGACAACGTAACTCCTTACCATACTTGTCCTAACATGGAACAACCATTTCGAAAACACGCCTATTCAAATATATTGACATGGTTAACATCCATAAAAGGAAAATTTTCAGATAAACATTTCTGATATTTTTTCATATATCTGCTCCAAACATAGATTGTGGGTACTCATTTACTCATTAGAACCGCCTCGGCGAGGCGGTTCTAACGAGTACCCACAATCTATGATTTTTTAGCAAAATTAGAAAAATAATGTATACCCCTGTAAACCCAAATTTTACTATATAAAAGTGGGGTATAAGGGGGCCAAAATTATATAGGCGTGTTTTCGTTATGTACTTCTTAATCACTCTAAACAACTGTTTGATGAGTGACAAACAGTGTAGATTCAAATCAGACACCGCTTTCTGTGTCGTCTGATCTGGGATTACACTGGTTGCTCATACCTGTTTGTCCAAATACCTAAGATTAGTACGGTAATCATCCTGGTTGGTGTGTGTTTGCGTGCGTGCATTTTTTGTTTGTTTTTGTTTTTTTCTCTCATGTATGACCGCTTTAATGCTTAGCATGCGGGTAAAAATTTCAGCAGACGAAATATTGGAATATTTGACTTATGTTTCCCGGAAAACAGTGTCTTCAAACGAGATAATTTGCATGAAATGTTAAATCCTGTATTCTGGGGGAAGTAAGAAAAATATCATCACTTTAATCGTCTGCTGAATTAGCCCAGAGAATGGTAAAGGTTAAATGTGTCATAAAATGAGAAACGATTATTATCTCATCTCCTAACAGTGAAAATCAGACTCGGTTCCGTCTATGTGTCCATGCTGTCCGCTCAGGGAATTTGATTGTCCACTCAAAGAATTGATGCCTACTTAGGAAAATAAAACCAGTAACACTCTGCTATCAAGACCAACTTGGGTAATGCCTTAAAGGGTGTTTATTAGTTGTATGATCTTAATATTGAATATAGCAACAACACGAAAGAAAAACATTTGAGCCTGGTAAAAGGTGGTCTAAAGAGCGGAGCGGTCTTGTTGTCGAGTGGTCTTAAAGGGAAACACTTACAAGATATTAAGTATATCTGATGTTCAAGATATCTACAAACTGAATATTTTGGTGCAAGTTTTATCAAACTCCATCAAGAAGTAAGGAAGTTATTGAAGTTTTTTCTTCTGTAATTTTCAACATGGGCGCCGCCGTTTTAAATATTTAATGAGGGACTGAAAATTCTGAAATGACAATAAACTTTCTGTTAGACAGAAAACAATGTAATTTTATGGAAAATAAGTTGCTGTTATACCAAAGAAGACATATGCAGAAAGATAGCATTTGATGTTATTGCATATGTGAGCTATTCAGTTTATGCATATTTAATTAGGAGCAAATGGCGTCACAAACTCACAACAATGGCGGCGCCCATGATAGCCTTGTTTGAAATATTCAAATACCCATAACTTTCTTAATTTTCAACTCATTCTGATAAAATTTGCATCATTCTTCTCAGTTAATATAGGTCTAACTTTAAACAGATTATTAATTTGTGAGTGTTTTCCTTTAATAGTGCAATTTTATAGTATCAGGTCCTGATCATTTTTTCCCCTGTTTTTTCTTAACCTTATTATAGTTTAAAAAAAAAGAAAAAATCAGATACATTATGATATTACTTAAGTCAATTCACTCTCATTTGGTCACCTCGTATTCATTTTTCGGTCAACTCATACTCATCAATATTTTCTTCGGTCTATTCGTCCTAATTCCGTCAACTCGTACTCATTTTTGTCAATTCGTTCTTATGTTGGTCAATTCGTTCTCAAACAAAATTTGATTAATTTCGAAGAAAATAAAGAAATAAAGAAAAGAAAGAAAGAACACTTCCAAATATAACATAAAAGAAACATTAAATGAGAAATATATGTGCCGATAAATCCCTTCTCTTTGTGATGTATTTTGTCAGTCTGAGGCTAACCTTTAATTTGAGACCAAATTTTGAAGCCAATGAATACGTGAGTGCGTAATTTAGCCAAATGCTATAAGGGAAGCCAGTGGAAAAGTAATTGGGTTCCTAGTCCCAAAATGTAGAACAGAACAGTAATACTTTATTACTTTATTAATATACTTTATTATACCAGCACAATAAAACCCTAACCAGACTGTGCGGATCTGCATGCTTATCTCCACCTAGGTTACATGCATAATATGCTCCGAAGACCTCTTTTCACTTGATGTTGGCCATTCCACTTATTGAAAGACTACGCCGTCTGTGTCTATTCGTGTAAAAAGCTGCAACATGCGCGCTGTCTAATCCGCATCTTGGATAGGCGATCTGTGAGCACAGGAAGATTTGTTATAACATCTTTAAAGTGGGCCAGTAACACATCAGTTTATTTAGGCTTTCAGTCCTTGATCGGTCTATGATTGTCAGAAAAATTGCTGTCTTCTTGCTGGTCCCTGCAGCCATAACGCTCAACAAGATTCATTATATTGTATGTCGGCAACCAAGGCCAAGATTAACCCACGCAATCACACATGCTGATCAGGATCTACGTTGTCCATGTACAGATAGATACTGCAGAATATACCCAGCGGACACGTAACGTTGAGACAACGTCGATGCAACGTCATGACGTTGCATCCATCACGAAAACATGCCTATATAATTTTGATTCCCTTAAACCCCACTTTTACATAGTAAAACTGGGGTTTACAGGGGTATACATTATTTTTCTTATTTCTGCCCAAAAACATAGATTGTGGGTTCTCGGTAGAACCGCCTCGCCGAGGCGGTTCTAACGAGTACCCACAATCTATGTTTTTAGCAGAAGTATAAAAAATATCAAAATTTTTGTCTGAAAATTTTCAGTTTTTAGGAGGTGAAATTTTCTATATATTTGAATAGGCATGTTTTCGTAATGGACGTTGATGCGACGTTGTATAAACGTCATGTGTCAGCTGGGATATTCCACGAACAAGAAAGTCCTGGTCAGAAAGCATTCTTCACCGTTTGCGTCTGGTTTTAGGACTCTTTGAAACGAAACTCACACGCAAATACACAAACCGCATTTTAACGTACACGAGACTTTGATGCCGGACCAGCGATGAGGGCGGTATTCACAGCTAGCATTCTACGTAAATCTACATCGGGCCGTCATCGGCCCGTCAGCTACCCTGACGGGCCGATGACGGCCCGATATAGATTTACGTAGAATGCTGACTGGGTTCAGGCAGTTATTTCATTACTAAAAACATGCCAATTCAAATATACTGAAAATTTTACGACCACAAAACGAAAATTTTCAGATAAAAAATCCTGATATTCTTCATATTTCTGCTCAAAACATAGAATGTGGTACCCGTTAGAACCGCCTCGGCATCTATGTTTACGAGCAGAAATAAGAAAAAAACAGCAAATTCCATAGGGAATTTATGTCCTCCGCCTTATTTTTATTTGAGCTGTTGAAAATGAGTAAGTTACCCAGAGGACAATTGTCCTGTATCACTTACCTAAGTATTAAAGCAGGAAAATTTGAAGCTAAAAATGTGGAAAAAAAAATAAATAAATAAATAAACATAATTTCAATATTCCAAGAGCACATATATAGCCTAAGCCCACGGGCAAAATGCCTGCACAGTTTCAGAAGCATTTGCTTAAAGCTGTGGGAGGAGTTGTGCTCATAAGGCACTTTCATAGTATTGAAGCATGAAAAAAGTCTATGTTAAAAGTTAAAAATGTGAAAAAGTAAAAACAAAGCAGAGGACCATTATTCCTGTATCACTTACCTAAGTATTAAAGCAGGAAAAAAATTGAAGCTAAAAATGTGGGGGAAAAAACAAAAGAAAGAAAAAATAAAAAAAAAAATAATTTCAAGATTCCAAGAGCACAAGTATGTCCTCAGACGACAAGCAAAAGCCTGTAAAGTTTCAGAAGCATTTGCTTAAAACTGTGGGAGGAGTTGTGCTCACAAGGTACCTATTACTATATGCACTTTTATAGTATTGAAGCATGAAAAAAGTCTATGTTAAAATTAAAAATGTGAAAAAAGAAAAAAAAATTGAATTTCAAGATTCTGTAAAAAAAAGCATATGCATATCTTCAGACTATGGTTAAAACATCTGTATAGTTTCAGTGGGAATGGTATAAAACTGTAGGAGGAGTTGCACTCACAAGGTACCTACTACATATACACTTTCATAGTATTGAAGCATGAAAAAAGTCTAAGTTAAAAATGTGAAAAAAAAATGAGAAAAAAAAAATACAAGATTCTGTAAAAAGCACTTGCATATTTTCAGACCATGATTAAGATACATGTGAAGTGTCAGAAGGATCCATATAAAACTGTAGGGGGAGTTGCGCTCACAGGGTTCCCACTACAAACTCTGAACCATGCAAAAAAGTCTAAGTTAAAAATGTGGAAAAAAAGTAAAATGAAAAAATAACAAGGATTCCGTAAAAAAGCATATGCATATCTGCAGACCATGATTAAAACACCTGTAAAGTTTCAAAAGGATCGGTCCAAAACTGTAGGAGGAGTTACACTCACAAGGTACCTACTACATGTACACTTTCATAATACTAAAGTATTGGAGCATGAAAAAAAAGTCTAAGTTAAAAATGTGAAAAATTTGAAAAAAAAAAAAAAAAAAAAAAAAAAAAACTTCAAGTTTCTGTAAAAAGCACATGCATATCTTCAGACCATGATTAAGATACCTGTGAAGTTTCAGAAGTATAAAACTGTAGGAGGAGTTACGCTCACACGGTTCCCGCCGGCCTTGGTGGCTCAGTTGGATGCGCCGTCCGACTTGAGACCAGGAGGTCGCGGATTTAACCCCCGCCGAGGTCGGCAACATTCTTTCGTGGAGATTGATCATGAAATATTTTCTACGGTCATTCTCTTCCTTCCGCTGATTCAAGAAGGGCAGTTGTCAGTTTCTGGCGAAAGAATGTGCACAATACTGATGAACCGCTTAGAGGACTAAGCCTGCCCAGTAAACGTGTGGTTAGGTAAACTGACCGCGCTCGACATGACCCCATTGGGTTGACTGGGCCGTAAAACCTCAACACAAACAAACAATCACACGGTTCCCACTACAAACTCGGAACCATGCAAAAAAAGTCTAAGTTAAAAATGTGAAAAAAAAGTGAAAAAAATAACTTAAGGATTCTGTAAAAAGCACATGCAAATTTTCAGACCATGTTAAAACACCTGTAAAGTTTCAAAAGGATCGGTCCAAAACTATAGGAGGAGTCGCGCTCACAAGGTACCTACTACAAACTCAGAACCACGCACCACGCATAACTCTTCACGCACCACGCACCACGGAAGGCCGAATACCATGTCCCCTCGCTTTTCTTCGAAAAGGCGGGGGACAATTATGTATATCCTGTAAACGCCAGTTTACAGGGTATAGGCAATGCCTTAGGCGAGCTGGTAATTCACTGTGCTTTGAAAACCACAGTTTGCAGTTACAGTACAATTGGATAATATTTAAGGTCAAAAATCGTCCAAAAAATCAAAGTATAAGACTCAAGCTATAACGTTAAAATTTTGGTACCGGATTCTGGTATTTTCCCATTTGGTCCCGATAAATACAAATAGATCTGCCACATTAATTGAGAAACCGACAAACTGCAAACAAAATGTTTATTTCCGGTTTGGTTTGACGGCAACGAAACGTACATGTGCTGTACCATAGAGTTTCCTCTTGCAGTCCTTCGGCCTGCGTCGCATGTGGCGGCAGCTCGCTCGCAAAAAAGCGGGGTTTAAGGGAATCAAAATTATAAAGGCATGTTTTCATGTTGTTGTTATTATTATTATTATTATTATTATTATTATTATTATTATTAAATAAGTGTATTTCAGTAATTATTATTCTTATTATTATCATTTCAAGTACATGGACTACTAAGATAAGACTGTACGGATGTTGTTCACATATCACCAGACCTAACCCGGCAGGCACATGACGTAAATATAACGTCGCCTCAACGTCGATGCAACGTCATGACGTTGCATCGACATTTAGGCGACGTTATATTTACGTCATGTGCCCGCTGGGAATGTATTTATCATGAGTATTCGGAGAGACATACCTGCTCAATATTGTATTCAAATTACAAATTCTTTATTACATACAGTTTAGCTATGCTAACAACATGTAGACCTAGAACATTTATCAAACATACAAGAAGCGTTACGGCGGATACACCAACAAATCTGATTATATAGTAAAAGAATGAGAGGGCAACAGTGGAAGACAAATACACAAAACAAACTAAAACATAATGCAGTGTCGACACGAGGGCGTGTCAATAAATAACCAGCCTATCCCATTTCCGATGGACCGAGACGGTCACGATTTTCATGCTTTGTTTCAATATATGTTTTATACATGGGTACAAAATTGCACACGTATCGAGTCATTCTGTAATAAGATATTGAATGTCAAACATGGCTAGTGATGCAAAGACATGCTTTTCATCTAAAGTTGAGTACTGTGCTGTAATTCGGTACTTGTATTTAAAATGTAAAACAGGCAAGGAAATACACGGCGAGTTAGCCGATGTTTATGGGTCTTCTGCACCATCTTGTACCCAGGTTAAATTCTGGGTAGGGGAATTCAAGCGCGGTAGAACGTCTTTAGAAGATGAAGCCAGGTCTGGACGCCCACTGGATGCCACCGACGAAGAAATGTGCAAGAAAGTTCGGGATCTGGTATACTCTGATAGGCGAATTTAGGTGGAAGAAATAGCGCAGGCATTAGGCATTTCACATGGTAGCGTTTCAACAATCTTACATGATCGTTTAGGTATGCGCAAGCTAACAGCTCGTTGGGTCCCCAAAGCCCTTAGCGATGAGCAAATAGCAACCAGAGCATCAGTATTATTGAAGCGTTTTAGGTCAAAAGATGATTTTCTTTTGCGTCTGGTGACTGTAGATGAGACTTGGGTTCATTATTATGAGCCAGAGAATAAAGCTCAGAGTCGTCAGTGGGTAGGGCCTGGGTCCCGAGGCCAAAGAAGTTCAAGACGCAACCATCTGCTGTATGGCCACAGTATTTTGGGACGCAAAAAGCGTTATTATGTTGGACTTTTTACCCATGAGAAGTACAATAACTGGAGTGTACTATGCAAACTTGTTAGACCAGCTGAGAACCGCCATCCGTGAAAAACGCCGAGGTAAACTCTCTGAAGGTGTTTTGCTGCAACAGGACAACGCGAGAGTCCACACTTGCAAAGTTGCAATGGATGCTGTAGAGCGAAACGGGTATGAATTAATACCACATCCTGCCTATTCGCCTGACCTAGCTCCTAGCGACTTCTTCCTATTCCCAAACTTGAAAAGGGATATCCGTGGACTTCATTTCCGGTCTGATGAAGAAGTCGTGACGGCAGTTGAGGAGTGGGTCAATGGAAAGAACCCTGACATTTCAGTTCTGGACTGAAGGTACTTGAACACCTTTGGTTTAAGTGCATCACACTAGAGGGCAATTACATCGAAAAAGAAGAGGTGGATCTCAACCGGAAATAAGATAGGCTGGTTACTTATTGACTCACCCTCGTAATAATGACAAATGTTTCCCTCAAAAAACTTTGGAATATTTTTTTTAATGTCTGGATATATGAGAGAGAAGTCCGGGACCCCAACCCAATATCGTATTGCCGTATTGGGGACATGACTTCGCTGTCATTACCAGAAAAAAGGAGGAAGTGAGAAAAAAGAAAAGAAAAAATATTAATAATACTAAACATGACCGTTTCTTTCCTTCATAATTTACAACAGTTACACACTTCACAGCCCATTTCATTCATAGTTCCCAAACCGGTTTTATCTTGTTATTGTTTAACTTACTTCTCCGTGCAGATCGTGCAGTCGTGTGTCACTGGCGTGGAACTATGAATGAAATGTTCGGCAGTGTAGTGTGTAACAATTTTACGAAGCTGGAATATTAAATTTGGAATTCATTTTAGAGGTAGATCTTTTGTTTCAGAAAATTAATTTTAAAACATTAAATTTGGATAAGAATTGCTTTAGGTGAGGGCTTGTTCTGCGTCATACTGGAACCGCTAGCATCGCAATAAACAAAATGGATTACTACGCAGCTTGGGATAATCAAAATGATAACTTTAGACCCAAAACAGACACCATAGAATGATAAGGTCCTACACTGTCTGTCGCTCATACAGTAATGTTTTATACAAGTAGTTAAATTGGTTTGTTATAAAACTTTGAGGTAGAATAGAAGATCACTGGGCATAAATGGGTTAAAGCACTAATAAAGCACTATCTAATTTAATATAAAGTACGATAAAAGCGCATTTTAAGCACATTTTGGAGCAAAATGTTTGAAAAGTCTTGTTGTTTAAAATCACTACGTATTGACTGTCATTTCACGTAACTGAACAGAGATCATTGTTTATTTTTATTTTTTTTTTTTTTTTTTTTTTTTTTGTCAATTTCATTTCCAAGAAAGGCATATATGTTTACCTTCCTTTTTTAACATTACGAAAATGGTTGAAATATGGTCGGACAGTTGGCTAACTGTTGGCATCATATGTACAACATTGCGCCAACGTTGGTCTAACGTCATACAAATTTGACAAATTCCCATTACGAAAACACGCCTATTCAAATATACTGAAATTTTTACCACCAAAAAATGAAAATTTTCAGATAAAAAATTCTGATATTTTTCATATTTCTGCTCAAAACATAGATCGGCGAGGCGGTTCTAACGAGTACCCACAATCTATGTTTTTGATCAGAAATAAGAAAAATAATGTATACCCTGTAAACCCCGGTTTTACTATATAAAAGTGGGGTGTGAGGGGATTAAAATTATATAGGCGTAATTTCGTGATGATCGAGGTCTTTTCTCGAGTCTATTTCTGTAATGAATAATGTACAGAGTGCGAAATAAGCCTAATAGCAGCAAAGAGTTTTCCTATCAACCAATGATACATTTTATTCTCTGAAACAATCAATTTGCACAAATAAATAATTGAATGAATGTTTGTAAGTATTAACTGATAATAATATCTTTTGTACAATTTTGACAAATAAAACAAAATACTGTGATATTCGTATCATGAATTACTGTTTAAGAGTGTCGTGAGGAATTTCGCACAAAGCAGCAGCAATTGGCTTGCAACGTGTGTTCTTGTGAAGTGCACAGAACATCGATACAGCTCTCTCTCTCTCTCTCTCTCTCTCTCTCTCTCAACAAATAATTCAACAGCGTAAATTAAAGAGCATTGTGCTTATTTTCAACACTTTACATGCAAAATTAAGTTCTCTTAGCGCCATTGATTCTGCAAAACAAGAGACCAAATGAGCTAAATACAAATTTCAGACGCTCTAAATATTGCGTTTTAATGGCATTAAGTATATCTGCTTATAATTTAAAATCTCAATAAGTCATGACTTTATTATAAAGGATCTATCTATCTATCTATCTTTCTATCTATCTATCTATCTGTCCGTCTGTCTGTCTGTCTGTCTGTCTTTCTGCCTCCCTGCCTGCCTGCCTGCCTGCCTATCTATCTATCTATCTATCTATCTATCTATCTATCTATCTATCTATCTATCTATCTATACTGCCACACACACTCGCGGACATTCTAGGCAGGTCTACGCATGGTCTTCTACTGAAAGACAGTAAATGAGTTGGTTTTGTTTGCGTTTCTTTTTGTGTTTATACAGTATATAATTTCCAAAAATGTCTCAAAATGAGAATGAAATTGACCAGAACCTTGAGTACGAGTTGACCGAAATGAGTACGAGTTGACCGAACAATGAGGACGAATTGACCAAATGAGTACGAATTGACCAAAATGAGATCGAATTGCTTAAAATGCGCATTGACTTGTGCACAAGTTGACTGGGATTGGTGCACAAGTTCATGCAAGCATCATGTGAGAGAGAGAGAGAGAGAGAGAGAGAGAGTACAGTGGAGAATTAATAACTAAGCAGTCACCGTGATGGATTGCCGAAGTTTCGTAGCTTCCTATCGTCAAGACTGAGTTATTCTGATCAGGTTAAATGAGCCGAAACGTCAGAAAAGGTACCTTCGGACATGTGCGCCCAGCAAAGATTCAGATCAGTCTGATCAAAATCTTCACTGGGCGAAATTTTGATAGCCAAGAGTGCAAAGTCTCTTCATGCGAGCAACGAAGACTCTGATCAGACTGCGCGGATGCGCAGGCTGATTTGAGTCTTCGTTGGGCGTACATGTCAGGAGGTACAATTACTAATATTGGGGCTCACATGATAAAGGAGTAATCATTCTGATTACTGAGTGTTTCACGCAAATATAAGCCTTAGCAATAGTCAAACTGTGAAATCCCTAATCAGCCTGAGCAACCTAGCTAACTGAATAGGTCTTGGAGAATGACTGGATCCTTAATAAACGACGTACTTGATTATGTACTCTGATGAAGAGCGAAGTCCCTGTTCAGACTGCACCCACGGTTTTGCTGTCCTCGTTCGCGTTGAGCCCGAAAATACGTGAAACCTTTCATCCCTACAGACCAATATAAATACCTTTACAAACAGTGCAGATCCAGATGAGACGGCTCGTAACGAGCCGTCTCATCAGGATCTTCACTGTTTGCGGTTCTGTTATTATTTTTTGACTGGAACCACTGTTTGCAACAATAGATGTGTCCAAATTCAAAATTGGAAGAGTCTGTTTGAGAAAATCGGGAGTTAAAAGGTTAAGGCATATATATGTAACATAGACCAATACTAAACAAAGATGCCCAGGAATAGCTATGTATAATCACAGAACATATAGCCTACCAATGACATCTTGAAGAAGAATAAACAATCTAAGACAGACAGAAAAACAGACACGTGTTATAAACCAACAAAGGCGATGCATCCAGCTCCGTCGTCTCCAACAAAATGGTCACAATACCACACAGGACCCAGCATACACAACAATTCGATATTACACGGGGCTACCAGTTTTGAACTGCCACCATATTCTCTTCCCAGCTAGCATTCTTTATAAATCTATAGCGGGCCGTTAGCGGCCCGCTATAGATTTATAAAGAATGCTTACTGGGTTACCTCCACCTTCATGTCTGAATATTGTCACCTTCATGTCTGAACATTGTCACCTACATGTCTGAACATTGTCACCTTCATGTCTGAACTTGGGGGTGGTCGGGTGGTGCGAAGGTGCTGTGTATCTTACATCACTGGGGCGTCCAACTGATATTGGCTTACAGTTGGGCAAGGCCTGCTATCCTCGTAGTGGGTAAGGGTAGAGGGGGAATGTTTTTATTTCTTCTGTTTCTTCACTTTCATTCCTGTTCCTCTTTCTTCCCTGTCCCTCTCATTCATCTCCTCTACTCTCTCTTCTATCTCTTTTCTCCCTTTCTCTGGGAGACGACACAAAATGACCCTCAAGGGTTGACGTGTCGTTAAACCCCAACACAATCAAAAAAATCATGTCTGAACATTGTCACCTTCATGTCTGAATATTGTCACCTTCATGTCTGAACATTGTATTGTATGAATGTTGTTCCTCGTGAAATAGGTAACACTAACATTGTGTTCATAAATATTAAAAAAAATGTTTTTATTTTTATTTATTTATTTATTTTTTTAAATTTTATTCTAATCTATTCTATACTATTCAATACTCTTTTCTAAGCCGCGTCGTATGAAAAAAGACGTTATAGCATATGCGAATAGCAAGGATTCAAAACGTCTCGGCAGAAACTATGCTGTTCCCTCACTTAAGCGGTAGAAAAAGGGAAACCAGCTAAAGAACAAGACATGCAGCCTCGCTAAGGAGCCGGGCATGCAAAATTGGGTCGACGGAAAGTCCAAAGAGACTTTTCCTCTCGACGCGGCTCAATCTATTCTATTCTATTCTAAATACATATGCAGTCTTGTGCGGATCAATCTATATTCATAAGACTTCAAATTCGGGATATCATTTTACCCTAAGAATTTTGGAGAGACAGGCTGGCACAGGCGAGACCTGGCAGAATGCGGCAGCTAGTAAGGGTTTACAGTTTGCAACTCGACTAACAAGTTTAGAACCATCAAACGTCAGTAAATTGGACTTCTTCAAAATTCAGAGCAAGTATGTCAAAGAGTAAAAGTGTTCAAAAACTGAGAGTAAATATTGTAAATATGGTACGCCATCATAAGCCAGTCCATGCAGAATAGGGAAATCCCATCCTCGGGGTAGGAATTTCAACCAGGGACTTGGCAAGCCTCGTCCCTCGTTGAAATTCCAAACCCTCAGGTGAGATTTCCCTATCCTCCATGGACACTTATGACGGATTCTTAATCTCAGAATTATAATCAAGTCCTTTGGTATCATTTTTATATTCTCATAACAATAACACACAATGAACTGTTTATTGTTCGAAGCCTTTACTTATCGAGGCGTTTTATATTATTTCTCCAAGATAACATGGTTACTCCATGGAAGCGCATGATACGCTCAATATGCATGATAGAGAAACACGTGGAAAATGTCGCCATCTATAATCATGCAGTATAAGACGATTCTGACTGATCAGATTTTTAACACTACAATTCAAATGAGTCACATACAGGCAGCGCCATAAAACGATTCACAAAAAAAAAAGAGATTCACAGAAATAACCACTATAAATATCCCTTTACAGGTGCGCCATACTTAACCTAATAGGGTTACCTGACACATTAATGTGTTATTACCGATAACCATATGACAGTATTTGTCATAAATACACATTCATCACGAAAACATTCCTATATAATTTCGACCCCCTTAAACCTTTCTTTTATATAGTAAAACTGGGGTTTACATGGGGTATACATTGTTTTTCTTATTTCTGCTAAAAATAGATTGTGGGTACTCGTTAGAACCGCCTCCCTGAGGCGGTTCTAACGTGTACCCACAATTTATGTTTTGAGCAGTAATATGAAAAATATAAGAATTTTTTATCTGAAAGATTTCTTTTTTTTTTTGTGATGAAATTTTCTATATATTTGAATAGGTGAGTTTTCTAATGTACGTGTGCATCATAGTTCATCTAATAATGATTCCTGATCAATGTCAAAATATTATTGCTGATAACCAGCTGACTATTTTACCATGAATACTCTTACATTTTACACTTTATATAACCTTATAATAACACTTGACATACATCAATGTTAAAGCGTCAACAACTGACATATATTTCAATAATTTTCAAAAGCTTCAAATGAGTAAATGATCCTGAAGGGCCGTTAAGCCAAAGTTAAGAAATATGTTTGATATATAAAAATAAAAATAGGAAGAGAGATTAACGGATTGGTGTCCGCCCATGACAATTTCTTTGGCCAAATTATCCTAGTCTAAACTGTCCTAGGCCGAAACGACTGCGGCCAAATTATCACCGGTTAACCTTTTCAGGCCGCATTCAAAAAAAAAAACAAAAAAGAAAAAAACAGGTACATATGCAAACAGTGTGAATCCAGATGAGACGGCTCAAGAAGATTTGTCTCATTAGGTTCTACAACGTTTGTCATTCTGTTTTTTCGGTTTTAGACTGAACCCCATATTTGCTGCATCAGTAGACATGCCCAGATTCAAGAATGGGAGAGTCCACTTCAGAAACTCAGGGATGAAAGGGTTAAATATCTCCATACATAAAACCAGGATAATTTTCTGAACGAATAACTGATCACCTAAAACTGCATCTTAACCTTAACGTTTTATGAACGCACAAAAGGAAGGGAGGGAGGGAGTGAGGAACGAATGAACGAACGAACGAAAGTTGTTCTCGAATTATTATCCTGCTTGTAGGAAAATTGATTTTATAGACTTAATCTAGCAAAAAAAAAAAAAAAAAAAAAAAGGAAAAGAAAAAGGAATACATTCAGGGGTCTTTATCAGTGTGCCATTTTAACAGTTATGTTGAGTTGACATGTTTTTCACAGATGAGTTGGAAATACCAGAAAAAAAAATGTTTAAAACAACACTTTTCACACTTTTATATCAGTTAAGAACCTGTTGTAAATGGAAAACCTCGTTAAAGCTCGTTAAATCTAATTAACTGGTTTGTCATATTTGTGTAGTAATTATGAATGACATCGAGATCTTTGCAAAAACAAGATTAAGAATATTGATAAACACTTTATCTGATTGTCGTGTTTGCTTAATTTTCACACCTACCGTGTTTATGAATAATAATTAAAATGTTCATTCATGACCGATGGTTGGTTTCCCGCTCAGTGTAATAGCTTTTACGTAACAGTACAGTGCTTTCGGGACACAGTCATAGGACCCGTAGGCAAAACACTTCCGTTCCTCAATGTCGATTACTCGATTGAGACGATAATCGTAACACCGTGACCTCTTGAGTTGAAAGGTCATGCGAGCAAACAGGAGTCAACAATATATATGTTCTGGAGTTCCATGCCTGGTCATTATTCAAATATTCATCATCATTCTATCTTGTTTCAACTGAAATATCTACCAACTGCATGATTTTGTGCTCATCGAGATTGTATAAAGTTAAACCAAGAAAGGATAATAGTCGCTAAGGTATGATTAATTTACTTTTCAGTTTATATCAGTCTCTGGGTAATTTCAGCAGAGAACATCGTTTTTTCCCCAGAAAATAGGGTTTGGCATTTCATGCAGAATGACTACGAAAATAAGTTTTAACATTTAATGTAAATTGTCTTCTGATTTGCATGGAATATCAAGGCTTATTTTCCTGGGAAAAATAAAGCAAAAATATATTTCAAAATTTTGAAATATGTTTTTTTTTTGTTTTTTGTTTTTGTTTTTTTTTGTTTTTTGTTGTTGTTTTTTTCTGTTTTTTTTTTTTTTTTTTTTTTTTTGTTTTTTTTTTCCCCTAAGAAAAAGGCTTTGACATTTTTTATGCAAATTAGGAGACGATTAGCATTTAATATCAAAAGACTATTTTCTGGGAAAAAATGTTTAAAAATTTTGAACTATTTTTCTTTTCCTAGAATATAAGCTTTGACATCTCATGGACACGTCTCTAAAATAGATTTTGACATTTAATGCAAAGCAAATTTGCATAATCTGTTAAAGCCTGTTTTCTGGAGAAAAAAAAAAAAAAAAAAACACAGTATATAGTCGGCTGAAATTTTTACCCAGCATGCTTAGCGGTTATCTGATGTTTACGATCAATTAGTCATGATGATGTAATACACCACAGGAAAAAAAAATCGAACACACTGATCAGCTAGCGTATGTGAGCAGACTGGTATTAGGGTTTTCGTCAGTGAGCCCTAGGGTATCAGAGTTTTGTATATACACGAATGGAAACGCCCTAAGTGTTGGAACAGACATATAGGCTAAGCAAGCAGTGTTGACCCATATTTGTAGCCACGGCATGTTATACCTGATCAGAGTCGACACTGTTCGGTACTCATTCAGTTGTTTTAGATACATCAACAAACAGAAAACTAGACTTGTTCAAGTTTCTAATAAGCCTGTTCACGCTCACCATTACGAAAACACGCCTATTCAAATTTATAGAAAATTTTACAACCAAAAAAGAAAAGCAGATTTTCAGATAAAAAATTCTGATATGTTTCATTTTTCTTCCCAAAACATAGATTGTGGGTACTCGTTAGAACCGCCTCGGAGAGGCGGTTCTAACGAGTACCCACAATATATGTTTTTAGCAAAACGAGAAAAATAATGTATACCCCTGTAAACCCCAGTTTTACTCTATAAAAGAGGGGTTTACGGGGGTTAAAATTATATAGGCGTGTTTTCGTGATGATGCTGTGAGAAAATCAGCAGACGACATTTTTTTTAAAAAAATATTTTATTATATTTCCCAGAAAAATAGAATTTGAAATTCCATGGAAATTGTCTCCCAACCATGCAAACTGTCTCAATTTGCATGGAATGTCAAATAATCTTTTATGGAGAAAAACTAGAAAAATATACACCACCTTGACGTCTACTGAATTTGCCCTGAGAATAATAATGGTAAAGGAATGAAGGTGTCTCAGTATTTCGGATGTCAACGGTAAAAGGACCCGTTCAAGGCTCATACCGTATTTACCATAAATATTTACAAAATGCTACATAAACAGAAATAAAAATGTAAGTTCATTTGACTATTTGGTGTGGTATCGAGGAACGATAAACAGTGCAGACCTGAACAAACTACTTTACAGGTACATGTAAGTGGAGTTTGATCTGGCATGAGGTGTAACGTAATGTGTTTTGTAGTTACTTTTAGAATTTGTTAATATAAGAACATTTGTTTCTTCCAGATTTCTGAAGTCATTACGAAAACATGCCTATTCAAATATACTGAAAATTTTACGACAAAAAAATGAAAATGTTCAGATAAAAAAATCTGATAATTTTCATATTTCTGCTCAAAACATAGATTATAGGTACTCGACGAGGCGGTTCTAACGAGTACTCACAGTCTATGTTTTTGAGCAGAAATAATAAAAATAATGTATACCCCTATAAACTCCAGTTTTACTATATAAAAGTGGGGTAAAAGGGGGTCAAAATTATATAGGCGTGTTTTCGTGATGGGCCTAATGCAAGATCTAGAGGACATTTTCAGCTACTGTGGACATCTAAATGCAATATATTTGAATAGGCATTTTTCGTAATGATATGTAAATTACGAATAGGATAAATATGAAGCATATGTTGTGGACCTCAATGGAAGCTCCTGGCTCGTATACTTTACTAGTGCATTACGAAAACACGCCTATTCAAAAATAATGATTTTTTTTACGACCAAAAAATGAAAATTTTCAGTTAAAAATATTCTGATATTTTTCATATTTCTGCTCAAAACATAGATTGTGGCTACTTGTTAGAACCGCCTCAGCTTTTGAGCAGAAATAAGAAAAATAATGTATACCCTGTAAACCCCAGTTTTACTATATAAAAGTGGGGTTTAAGGTGGTAAAAATTATATAGGTATATTTTTGTGATGGAATAAGTTTGTAAGCTATCGGTCACTGATCGGACTGTGCGGCTATTCGCATATGACATATCAACATTGTCTTATGTAGTTGCAAATCTTATCAAAACACTGTTATGAAATGCAACAGCAAGTTTCAGAAAAAAAAAACTCTCTGCAATGCCGCTTGACGGACACAGTACACGGTTATGCTCTAAAAACTGAAAACCTGGTAATACAATTTAACCCATTTATGCCGAGTGGACCCTTCTATCTCAAGTCTTTGGGCAGGTCCATTTCCTACAGAAGGGGTGTCTGTTTAGTTTTTATTATTATTATATTTTATAGAAATTCCTGTATTTAATGCAAACAGTGTAGACCCGGATCAGACGCCGCATTCTAGGAGCAAATTCTTTGCTACAATATTAGACCCGTTTTCAGAAGGCTGCCAAAAAAAAAACAATCGAAGGCACAAACCATTACGAAAACATGCCTATTCAAATATACTGAAAATTTAACCACCAAAAAAATGAAAATTTTCAGATAAAAATTCTGATATTTTTCATATTTCTGCTCAAAACATAGATTGTGGGTACTCGTTAGAACCGCCTCAATGAGGCGGTTCTAACGAGTACCCGCAATCTACGTTTTTAAGCAGAAATAAGAAAAATAATGTATACCCCTGTAAACCCCAGTTTTACATATAAAAGTGGGGTTTAAGGGGGGTCAACATTATATAGGCATGTTTTCCTGATGGTCTCCCTTATGAAAACTGTAATAAGTGTATCAACCCATGTAAAATAAAGAAATAAGCATATGTCATTACGAAAACACACCTATTCAAATATATTGAAAATTTCACCACCAAAGATAAAAACTCTGATATTTTTCATATTTCTGCTCAGATTGTGGGTAACTGTTAAAACCGCCTCGCCGAGTACCCATAATTTATATTTTTGAGCAGAAATAAGAAAAATAATGTATACCCCTGTAAACCCCAGTTTTACTATATAAAAGTGGGATTTAACGGGGTCAAAATTATATAGGCATGTTTTCATGATGCAAACAAGCAGATTAGAAGAGTTGTGAAAATTACACGTAAAATTGGGGAGATCAACACCTATTCTTGTCCCCTATCTCTGATAGACATATGGTAAGTAGCCAACAGGAGCCTGAAGTGTGAACACACACGAGTTAGCAGATGTTTGAGAGAATTGTACCTTCTTTTATCCGTATATAACACCACTTGAGAAGACACTGGTATTTCAGTGGGACCTCTACCATATGAAAAGAGACCTTTTCTTTACAATCGACCACCCGTGACCCCAACATCCCATTTTCTCCTACGGTAGTACATGTATAATTATTAAATATTTAATACTATGTGGACAAATTCAGCAGTCGACAAATTGGTGCTGTTGGTTGTTTTCCAGAACATAGAATTAGACACTTCATGCAAATTGTCTCTTTGCATGAAATGTCAAATCCTACTTTCTGAAGAAGAGAAAACAAAACAGGAAATAGGATTTGACATTTCATGCCAATTGTAACCTTTGGAGTCAATTTGCACGAAATATTAAAAAACTGACTTTCTGAAAGAAAAAAAAAAAAAAACAACAAAGAAAAACAAGGACAATATTTCAAAATGTCGCCTACTGAATTTTTTACACAGCATCTTGGACCCAATAATATTAGGTCCGAGACAGCATGCTATTCGTTAATTTACCCTATGTTTTTTTTGTTTTGTTTTTTTTTTTGTTTTTTTTTTTTTTTTTGTTGTTGTTGTTTTTTTTTCTGTTTTTTTTTTTTTTTTTTTTTTTTTTTAATTTAAAGATAAAAAGACAACTGGACTACCTACAGATGGGTCTGAAAAGACAGTATTAGCTGAATGTAAACAGTGTAGACCCAGATCGAGCAATTTGATCTGGATTTTACACCGTCCTAACCCTGTGGGCCTCCTTTTAGACCTTAGAAACCCTTTTTGCTTGAACCGTTCAGACAACAAGTAGGCGGTACGTCAAAGTAAACTGCTACTAAGTAAAACCAATTGAACTTTTACGTGAGAAAAAGTACCTACTGATATATGCGCCAAACGAAGATTCAAATCAGCATGCGCGTCCGCGCAGTCTGATCAGAGTATCCGATGTCCGCATAAAGAAACTTTGCGTCCTTGGCTATAGCCAAAATGCGCCCAGGGAAGATTCTCATCAGACTGCGCGAATGCGCAGTCTGATCTGAATCTTCGCTGGGCGCACATGTCCGAAGGTACGTTTTCTGGTGTTTCGGCACAATTATTTGGTAATAATTAAGGACAGGGTAACCTACTTGAATCCACATTTGCGGTGATGAAATTCAAATGAACAAGAGGAATATAAGAATGCACTGAATCTTGGTAAGACTTTACGTACCGCTTTTTAGGTTGGGATCGTGCGGGGTGAGGAAGGGGTGGGGCGATGCCGCCGTGTCCCATATAGGCTTGCAGAGTACAAAGCATACATCTATAATGTATATACATGTACTTGTGTTTACAATATTTGTCGCACATTTCTTTTTTCTTGCAAGGTTCAGTCAATATAGAGGAAACATGTTTACTAAACATTTGATTTGATCAAATCACCGTACTTACCCTAAGTATTTGGACAAACAGGCCTGAACAAACAGTGTATATTCAGATGACACTGCAGCTGCGTCTGATTGGGGTCTTCACTTTCCCACTCATCCGGTAATTTTAGACACATTCACGAGTAGGAAAAGGGACTTGTTGAAATGGTAGAGTACGTGTGCGAATATTTAGGTTAAATGGTAACTAAAGTTTATCAAATTGTATCCAAAATATTCAACGAAGATACAATTTTTGAATCAAAACGGTTTCCACTGAACGGTCTGCTCCAAATACCCCTCTAGATCCGACCTTCGAGGTCGTCGTTATCCGTACGTGGCCTGAAGGATTCTTTATGACGAGGTTCTTGTGACTGTGAGCTGACTAAACAAACGTATTTTCTGTAATTTTCAGATGACTTCAGCAAAGAAAGTCCAGTATTACAACATTCCGTTCCTCATTGATGAGAAGGCGAAGATTGTGAAGAGTGTAACGAAGTACACAACTTGTAATGACGTCATCAACAAGTTGCCAAAGACAGATCACCCACTCGCCGTGTTTCAGACAGTCAGTGGAGAAGAGAAAGAACTAGCAGGCAAGACAAAATTGCTAAAACTCTGGAGATCTCATGGTTCTTCAAAGAAAGCGATGTTTGTGGTGAAAGCTTCAGAAGGTATGAAAGAAAAGAGACTGTCGCTCAATATCTTTGGCAGCAAGAACAGGAGAAAGAGCGTAGAGGCAGCATCTAAAGACCGACTGAAACAAGTGACAGATTTGGCCTTCTATATCCAGTATCAGAAGTCTAAACTACAGAAGATCACTGAAAAGAACGAGGTCTCATGTCAGAAAGGAATGCAGAAAATGAAATCTACATCTTCAGTGGACAGTATGGATGCATTTCTTGCTAAAGCAGATCTTCAGAAGATGGGTCAGTTTCTTGACTTCTGTAGTGGTGTTACATCGTCTCAGCTTGGGGATGCTCCAATAGTAAACCCAGAACCTCAGACGGCGCAAACGAGAGTAAATAAGAACGTAATTAGAGACAGTTTGAAAACTATGAAACTGGGATTTAAAAGAACTCTTACTTCTAAAGTCTCCATTGTTAGCAAATCGACATCCGCTAGTACCATCAAATCAACCGACACCGGGTACCAGTCACATGCTAGTGATATGCGCAGACAAACTTCGGGGGAATCTCGGCCACCAAAACATCACACATTTATTGATGCTGATTTGTCAGGCGTTCCACGTCATAGTACACCAGTTGCGAATCATGTTAGACCTGGGTTAAAGAGAAATGCAGCTAACGACTCTCTTGATAAAACACTTAAGGCGCCTAAGATAGCTAACTTTGATGAAGAAGAAGGCAAATATGCGTTAATGACGCGTTTCATGGCTGACACTACAGTGTGCGGGAGAAGCAGAAGAAACGTCCGCGTAAGTAAACGCCGTAGGAATACCGAATATTCACTGCCTAGAAATATATACGCAAGTGCTCCAGTATTGTTCCAATCACAGGAAGAGAAGTGCCGTTTCTACTGGAATCAGAATTGTGACTCTGACAGTGACTCTTCATGCTCTGAGTCTGACTCTTATTTAGAAAATTCCGATCTTGATGCAGCTTTTGTTGAGAATTCTTACGAATTAGACGATGCCCACAGAAACAGAACACTCGGAGAACTTTCTAAACCAGCACCAAAGAAACTGAGGCGAGAATCTGCTGTATCAAATCTAAATATGTTTGATATGTACGCAAAACCCTTTGATGATACTGTTGACAGTGAACCTAAAGATACTGGATTCAATTACTCATTCGACTGTACATTTCCAGAGTTCTCTGACAGTCAAGATTTCTCTTTAGATTATAGCTGTAGTGAAACTGAAAGTGATCTCAGTAGCTCTTTTGAAGACAATTATTTTACCAGAGTGAAGGATGATGACTTTGATAGTTTTATGAAGTCAACTTTATCGATAAATGAAAGCTCAAAAGTTCATAATTCCGAAGAAAAGAAAAGTGACGTCGGTTCTGATGAAGGTCTTGGATCAATGGTTAGTGACTCATTTTCAGATGATGGAGAAATTTTCATTTAAGAGAATAAGCTATTTACATTCAAGAGAAATAACTGTCATGAAAATATTATTTCTCTCTTCGCAGGGGCTTCTCTTAAAGGAAAGAATTTGCTAGGAACAAATTCTTTCCTTTAAAATGAGTATCCAAGACTGTGTATTTTGTAAATGTCCGAACAGTCGTTTTTATTTCTTGACACTTCTCATTTGTAAATGTTCTTTCTTTCTTTCTTTCTTTTTTTTCTTTCTTTCTTTCTGCCTTTTTTTCTCTTCTATTTCAATCTTACTTATGTGCTAATTCCAGATTCGTTGATGTATAATAAAACATATATGTTAAGAATCAGTTTTGACTTTTATTTATTCTCAAATTCGGAGTTGGATCAGAAAAAATAATGAGCTGGTATTGGTATATCAGAGGAATATGTGGTGATATTTCTGGGATAATTTTACTCCATTGCTCCATAAAAAACGTATGTCGTAGACACTCATTAGAAGCGCCTCGGCGAGGCGCTATCTATGAGTACCTATAACATATGTATTTATGGAGAAATAAGAAAAATAAAACATGTCCGAGAATTATTACCAAATACTCCTGCTTAACAACTCCTCTGTATAATAGAAAAGAAAATACCCGTGCCATCTTACAGATCAGGGCCCAGTTGTTCAAAGCGTCGTTAGCTTAACGAGCTCGTTAAGGGTCATTTCGTTAACTACTTTAGCGGATTCAATATACAATATTCTGATATTTTTTGCTGAAAAAATGTGAGTAGCTTTTGCACTGCAAAAGCTACTCACATTTTTTCAGCAAACAATTTTAACATATTTGCGTATCACTCGATGTAAATTTTAGCGAATCGATAACTAACGACGTCGTTAGCTTTGAACAACTGGGCCCAGCTTTTCTTGCTTGCACGACTGCATTCAGAGAAGAAGAACAATCACGAACGGTTTTCCGTAGATGGCCGGACGCATGATGCTGTTATAAGTTAAAGATATCCTTGGCAAACATTCGCAAATATTTTCCATATCTGAAGGCAATCCCAAATATTTTGTTGACGAAACGAAAGTGTCATCTGATACATACCGTAATTACCCAAACTATAGGGACAACGTACCTTCTTACCATACTTGTCCTAACATGGAACAACCATTTCGAAAACACGCCTATTCAAATATATTGACATGGTTAACAACCATAAAAGGAAATTTTTCAGATAAAAATTTCTGATATTTTTTCATATATCTGCTCCAAACATAGATTGTGGATACCCATTTACTCATTAGAACCGCCTTGGTGAGGCGGTTCTAACGAGTACCCACAATCTATGATTTTTTAGCAAAATTAGAAAAATAATGTATACCCCTGTAAACTCCAATTTTACTATATAAAAGTGGGGTATAAGGGGGCCAAAATTATATAGGCGTGTTTTCGTTATGTACTTCTTAATCACTCTAAACAACTGTTTGATGAGTGACAAACAGTGTAGATTCAAATCAGACACCGCTTTCTGTGTCGTCTGATCTGGGATAACACTGGTTGCTTATACCTGTTTGTCCAAATACCTAAGATTAGTACGGTAATCATCCTGATTGGTGTGTGTTTACGTGCGTGCATTTTTTTTTTTTTTTTTTTTTTTTTTTTAATCATGTAAGACCGCTTTAATGCTAAGCATGCGGATAAAAATTTCAGCAGACGAAATATTGGAATATTTGACTTATGGTTCCCGGAAAACAGTGTCTTCAAACGAGATTTGCATGAAATGTTAAATGCTGTATTCTGGGGGAAGTAAGAAAAATATCATCGCTTTAATCGTCTATTTTGGTGCAAGTTTTATCAAACAATTAGCCCAGAGAATGGTAAAGGTTAAATATGTCATAAAATGAGAAACGATTATTATCTCATCTCCTAACAGTGAAAATCAGACTCGGTTCCGTCTGTGTGTCCATGCTGTCCGCTCAGGGATTTTGATTGTCCACTCACAGAATTGATGCCTACTTAGGAAAATAAAACTAGTAACACTCTGCTATCAAGACCAACTTGGGTAATGCCTTAAAGGGTGTTTATTAGTTGTATGATCTTAATGTTGAATATAGCAACAACACGAAAGAAAAACATTTGAGTCTGGTAAAAGGTGGTCTAAAGAGCGGAGCGGTCTTGTGGTCGAGTGGTCTTAAAGGGAAACACTTACAAGATATCAAGTATATCTGATGTTCAAGATATTTACAAACTGAATATTTTGGTGCAAGTTTGATCAAACTCCATCAAGAAGTAAGGAAGTTATTGAAGTTTTTAGCTTCTGTAATTTTCAACATGGGCGCCGCCGTTTTGAATATTTAATGAGGGACTGAAAATTCTGAAATGACAATAAACTTTCTGTTAGACAGTAAACAATGCAATTTTATGGAAAATAAGTTGCTGTTATACCAAAGAAGACATATGCAGAAAGATAGTATTTGATGTTATTGCACATGTGAGTTATTCAGTTTATGCATATTTAATTAGGAGCAAATGGCGTCACAAACTCACAACAATGGCGGCGCCCATGATAGCCTTGTTTGAAATATTCAAATACCAATAACTTTCTTAATTTACAACTCATTCTGATTAAATTTGCATCAATCTTCTCAGTTAATATAGCTCTAACTATAAACAGATTATTAATTTGTGAGTATTTTCCTTCAATAGTGCAATTTTACAGTATCAGGTCCTGATAATTTTTTCCCTGTTTTTTCTTAACCTTATAGTGTAAAAAAAGAAAAAAAATCCGATACATTATGATATTACTTATCTCAATTCACTGTCATTTAGTCACCTCGTACTCATTTTTCGGTCAACTCATACTCATCAATATTTTCTTCGGTCTATTCGTCCTAATTCCGTCAACTCCTACTCATTTTGGTCAGTTCGTTCTTATGTTGGTCAATTCGTTCTCAAACAAAGTTTGATTAATTTCGAAGAAAATAAAGAAATAAAGAAAAAAAGAAAGAAAGAAAGAAAGAACACTTCCAAATATAACACAAAATAAACATTAAATGAGAAATCCGAATAAATTCACTTTTTAGATTTTTGTCTAAGAATGATAAAGAGAGGCAAAAACTTCCATATATAAACACACACACACACACACACACACAAAAAAAAAAAAAAAAAAACACAACAAAAAAAACCCATGAAATGAGAATAAACAGGCAACAGTTTTCATTAATTAGCAATTAATTCAAATACCAATATGTGCCGATAAATCCCTTCTCTTTGTGATGTATTTTGTCAGTCTAAGGCTAACCTTTAATTTGAGACCAAATTTTGAAGCCATTGAATGCGTGAGTGCGCAATTTAGCCGAATGCTATAAGGGAAGCCAGTGGAAAAGTAATTGGGTTCCTTGTCCTAAAATGTAGAATAGAACAGAACAGTAACTTGATGTTGGCCATTTCACTTATTGAAAGACTACGCCGTCTGTGTCTATTCTTGTACTGAAAAAGCTGCAACATGCGCGCTGTCTAATCCGCACCTTGGATAGGCGATCTGTGGGCATAGAAAGATTTGTTATAACATCTTTCAAGTGTGCCAATAACACATTAGATTATTTCGGCTTTCAGGCCTTGATCAGTCTATGCTCATCAGAAAAATTGCTGTTTCCTTGCTGGTCCCCGAAGCCATAACGCTCAACAAGATTCATTATATTGTATGTCGGCAACCAATGCCCAGGTTAACACACGCAATCACACATGCTGATCAGGATCCTCGTTGTACAGATAGATACTGCAGAATGTACCCAGTGGACACGTAAGGTCGGGACAACGTCGCATCAACGTCGATGCAACGTCATGGCGTTGCACCGACGTTGACGCGACGTTGTATAAACGTCATGTGTCAGCTGGGATATTCCACGAACAAAAAAGTCCTGGTCAGAAAGCATTCTTCACCGTTCGCATATGGTTTTAGGACTCTTTGAAACGAAACTCACACGCATATACACAAACCGCATTTTAACTTACACGAGACTTTGATGCCGGACCAGTGATGAGGGCGGTATTCCCAGCTAGCATTCTACGTAAATCTACATCGGGCCGTCATCGGCCCGTCAGCTACCCTGACGGGCCGATGACGGCCCGATATAGATTTACGTAGAATGCTGACTGGGTTCAGGCAGTTATTTCATTACTAAAAACATGCCAATTCAAATATACTGAAAAGTTTACGACCACAAAATGAAAATTTTCAGATAAAAAATTCTGATATTCTTCATATTTCTGCTCAAAACATAGATTGTGGGTACTCGTTCGAACCGCCTCGGCATCTATGTTTACGAGCAGAAATAAGAAAAAACAGGCAAATTCCATAGGGAATTTATGTCCTCCGCCTTATGTTTATTTGAGCTGTTGAAAATGACTAAGTTACCCAGAGGACCATTGTCCTGTATCACTTACCTAAGTATTGAAGCAGGAAAAATTTAAAGCTAAAAATGTGGGAAAAAAAATAAAATAAATAAATAAATAAATAAATAAATAAACATAATTTCAATATTCCAAGAGCACATATATAGCCTAAGCCCACGGGCAAAATGCCTGCACAGTTTCAGAAGCATTTGCTTAAAGCTGTGGGAGGAGTTGTGCTCATAAGGCACTTTCATAGTATTGAAGCATGAAAAAAGTCTATGTTAAAAGTTAAAAATGTGAAAAAGTAAAAACAAAGCAGAGGACCATTATTCCTGTATCACTTACCTAAGTATTAAAGCAGGAAAAAAATTGAAGCTAAAAATGTGGGGAAAAAAACAAAAGAAAGAAAAAATAAAAAAAAAATAATTTCAAGATTCCAAGAGCACAAGTATGTCCTCAGACGACAAGCAAAAGCCTGTAAAGTTTCAGAAGCATTTGCTTAAAACTGTGGGAGGAGTTGTGCTCACAAGGTACCTACTACTATATGCACTTTTATAGTATTGAAGCATGAAAAAAGTCTATGTTAAAATTAAAAATGTGAAAAAAGAAAAAAAAATTGAATTTCAAGATTCTGTAAAAAAAAGCATATGCATATCTTCAGACTATGGTTAAAACATCTGTATAGTTTCAGTGGGAATGGTATAAAACTGTAGGAGGAGTTGCACTCACAAGGTACCTACTACATATACACTTTCATAGTATTGAAGCATGAAAAAAGTCTAAGTTAAAAATGTGAAAAAAAAAATGAGAAAAAAAAATACAAGATTCTGTAAAAAGCACTTGCATATTTTCAGACCATGATTAAGATACATGTGAAGTGTCAGAAGGATCCATATAAAACTGTAGGGGGAGTTGCGCTCACAGGGTTCCCACTACAAACTCTGAACCATGCAAAAAAGTCTAAGTTAAAAATGTGGAAAATAAAAAAATAACAAGGATTCCGTAAAAAAGCATATGCATATCTGCAGACCATGATTAAAACACCTGTAAAGTTTCAAAAGGATCGGTTCAAAACTGTAGGAGGAGTTACACTCACAAGGTACCTACTACATGTACACTTTCATAATACTAAAGTATTGGAGCATGAAAAAAAAGTCTAAGTTAAAAATGTGAAAAATTTGAAAAAAAAAAAAAACGAAAACAAAAACTTCAAGTTTCTGTAAAAAGCACATGCATATCTTCAGACCATGATTAAGATACCTGTGAAGTTTCAGAAGTATAAAACTGTAGGAGGAGTTACGCTCACACGGTTCCCGCCGGCCTTGGTGGCTCAGTTGGATGCGCCGTCCGACTTGAGACCAGGAGGTCGCGGGTTCAACCCCCGCCGAGGTCGGCAACATTCTTTCGTGGAGATTGATCATGAAATATTTTCTACGGTCATTCTCTTCCTTCCGCTGATTCAAGAAGGGCAGTTGTCAGTTTCTGGCGAAAGAATGTGCACAATACTGATGAACCGCTTAGAGGACTAAGCCTGCCCAGTAAACGTGTGGTTAGGTAAACTGACCGCGCTCGACATGACCCCATTGGGTTGACTGGGCCGTAAAACCTCAACACAAACAAACAATCACACGGTTCCCACTACAAACTCGGAACCATGCAAAAAAAGTCTAAGTTAAAAATGTGAAAAAAAAGTGAAAAAAATAACTTAAGGATTCTGTAAAAAGCACATGCAAATTTTCAGACCATGTTAAAACACCTGTAAAGTTTCAAAAGGATCGGTCCAAAACTATAGGAGGAGTTGCGCTCACAAGGTACCTACTACAAACTCAGAACCACGCACCACGCATAACTCTTCACGCACCACGCACCACGGAAGGCCGAATACCATGTCCCCTCGCTTTTCTTCGAAAAGGCGGGGGACAATAATGTATATCCTGTAAACGCCAGTTTACAGGGTATAGGCAATGCCTTAGGCGATGCCTTAGGCGAGCTGGTAATTCACTGTGCTTTGAAAACCACAGTTTGCAGTTACAGTACAATTGGATAATATTTAAGGTCAAAAATCGTCCAAAAAAATCAAAGTATAAGACTCAAGCTATAACGTTAAAATTTTGGTACCGGATTCTGGTATTTTCCCATTTGGTCCCGATAAATACAAATAGATCTGCCACATTAATTGAGAAACCGACAAACTGCAAACAAAATGTTTATTTCCGGTTTGGTTTGACGGCAACGAAACGTACATGTGCTGTACCATAGAGTTTCCTCTTGCAGTCCTTCGGCCTGCGTCGCATGTGGCGGCAGCTCGCTCGCTATAAAAGCGGGGTTTAAGGGAATCAAAATTATAAAGGCATGTTTTCATGTTGTTGTTATTATTATTATTATTATTATTATTATTATCATTATTATTATCTGAAATAAGTGTATTTCAGTAATTATTATTCTTATTATTATCATTTCAAGTACATGGACTACTAAGATAAGACTGTACGGATGTTGTTCACATATCACCAGACCTAACCCGGCAGGCACATGACGTAAATATAACGTCGCCTCAACGTCGATGCAACGTCATGACGTTGCATCGACATTTAGGCGACGTTATATTTTCATGTGCCCGCTGGGAATGTATTTATCATGAGTATTCGGAGAGACATACCTGCTCAATATTGTATTCAAATTACAAATTCTTTATTACATACAGTTTAGCTATGCTAACAACGTGTAGACCTAGAACATTTATCAAACATACAAGAAGCGTTACGGCGGATACACCAACAAATCTGATTATATAGTAAAAGAATGAGAGGGCAACAGTGGAAGAAAAATACACAAAACAAACTAAAACATAATGCAGTGTCGACACGAGGGCGTGTCAATAAATAACCAGCCTATCCCATTTCCGATGGACCGAGACGGTCACGATTTTCATGCTTTGTTTCAATATATGTTTTATACATGGGTACAAAATTGCACACGTATCGAGTCATTCTGTAATAAGATATTGAATGTCAAACATGGCTAGTGATGCAAAGGCATGCTTTTCATCTAAAGTTGAGTACTGTGCTGTAATTCGGTACTTGTATTTAAAAGGTAAAACAGGCAAGGAAATACACGGCGAGTTAGCCGATGTTTATGGGTCTTCTGCACCATCTTGTACCCAGGTTAAATTCTGGGTAGGGGAATTCAAACGCGGTAGAACGTCTTTAGAAGATGAAGCCAGGTCTGGACGCCCACTGGATGCCACCGACGAAGAAATGTGCAAGAAAGTTCGGGATCTGGTATACTCTGATAGGCGAATTTACGTGGAAGAAATAGCGCAGGCATTAGGCATTTCACATGGTAGCGTTTCAACAATCTTACATGATCGTTTAGGTATGCGCAAGCTAACAGCTCGTTGGGTCCCCAAAGCCCTTAGCGATGAGCAAATAGCAACCAGAGCATCAGTATGCAGCGCCTTATTGAAGCGTTTTAGGTCAAAAGATGATTTTCTTTTGCGTCTGGTGACTGTAGATGAGACTTGGGTTCATTATTATGAGCCAGAGAATAAAGCTCAGAGTCGTCAGTGGGTAGGGCCTGGGTCCCGAGGCCAAAGAAGTTCAAGACGCAACCATCTGCTGTATGGCCACAGTATTTTGGGACGCAAAAAGCGTTATTATGTTGGACTTTTTACCCATGAGAAGTACAATAACTGGAGTGTACTATGCAAACTTGTTAGACCAGCTGAGAACCGCCATCCGTGAAAAACGCCGAGGTAAACTCTCTGAAGGTGTTGTGCTGCAACAGGACAACGCGAGAGTCCACACTTGCAAAGTTGCAATGGATGCTGTAGAGCGAAACGGGTATGAATTAATACCACATCCTGCCTATTCGCCTGACCTAGCTCCTAGCGACTTCTTCCTATTCCCAAACTTGAAAAGGGATATCCGTGGACTTCATTTCCGGTCTGATGAAGAAGTCGTGACGGCAGTTGAGGAGTGGGTCAATGGAAAGAACCCTGACATTTCAGTTCTGGACTGAAGGTACTTGAACACCTTTGGTTTAAGTGCATCACACTAGAGGGCAATTACATCGAAAAAGAAGAGGTGGATCTCAACCGGAAATAAGATAGGCTGGTTACTTATTGACTCACCCTCGTAATAATGACAAATGTTTCCCTCAAAAAACTTTGGAATATTTTTTTTAATGTCTGGATATATGAGAGAGAAGTCCGGGACCCCAACCCAATATCGTATTGCCGTATTGGGGACATGACTTCGCTGTCATTACCAGAAAAAAGGAGGAAGTGAGGAAAAAGAAAAGAAAAAATATTAATAATACTAAACATGACCGTTTCTTTCCTTCATAATTTACAACAGTTACACACTTCACAGCCCATTTCATTCATAGTTCCCAAACCGGTTTTATCTTGTTATTGTTTAACTTACTTCTCCGTGCAGATCGTGCAGTCGTGTGTCACTGGCGTGGAACTATGAATGAAATGTTCGGCAGTGTAGTGTGTAACAATTTTACGAAGCTGGAATATTAAATTTGGAATTCATTTTAGAGGTAGATCTTTTGTTTCAGATTATTAATTTTAAAACATTAAATTTGGATAAGAATTGCTTTAGGTGAGGGCTTGTTCTGCGTCATACTGGAACCGCTAGCATCGCAATAAACAAAATGGATTACTACGCAGCTTGGGATAATCAAAATGATAACTTTAGACCCAAAACAGACACCATAGAATGATAAGGTCCTACACTGTCTGTCGCTCATACAGTAATGTTTTATACAGGTAGTAAAATTGGTTTGTTATAAAACTTTGAGGTAGAATAGAAGATCACTGGGCATAAATGGGTTAAAGCACTAATAAAGCACTATCTAATTTAATATAAAGTACGATAAAAGCGCATTTTAAGCACATTTTGAAGCAAAAGTTTGAAAAGTCTTGTTGTTTAAAATCACTACGTATTGACTGTCATTTCACGTAACTGAACAGAGATCATTGTTTATTTTTATTTTATTTTTTATTTTTTTTTTTTTTTTTTTTTTTTTGTCAATTTCATTTCCAAGAAAGGCATATATGTTTACCTTCCTTTTTTAACATTACGAAAATGGTTGAAATATGGTCGGACAGTTGGCTAACTGTTGGCATCATATGTACAACATTGCGCCAACGTTGGTCTAACGTCATACAAATTTGACAAATTCCCATTACGAAAACACGCCTATTCAAATAAACTGAAATTTTTACCACCAAAAAATGAAAATTTTCAGATAAAAAATTCTGATATTTTTCATATATCTGCTCAAAACATAGATCGGCGAGGCGGTTCTAACGAGTACCCACAATCTATGTTTTTGATCAGAAATAAGAAAAATAATGTATACCCCTGTAAACCCCGGTTTTACTATATAAAAGTGGGGTGTGAGGGGATTAAAATTATATAGGCGTGTTTTCGTGATGATCGGGGTCTTTTCTCGAGTCTATTTCTGTAATGAATAATGTACAGAGTGCGAAATAAGCCTAATAGCAGCAAAGAGTTTTCCTATCAACCAATGATACATTTTATTCTCTGAAACAATCAATTTGCACAAATAAATAATTGAATGAATGTTTGTAAGTATTAACTGATAATAATATCTTTTGTACAATTTTGACAAATAAAACAAAATACTGTGATATTCGTACCATGAATTACTGTTTAAGAGTGTCGTGAGGAATTTCGCACAAAGCAGCAGCAATTGGCTTGCAACGTGTGTTCTTGTGAAGTGCACAGAACATCGATACAGCTCTCTCTCTCTCTCTCTCTCTCTCTCTCTCTCTCTCTCTCAACAAATAATTCAACGGCGTAAATTAAAGAGCATTGTGCTTATTTTCAACACTTTACATGCAAAATTAAGTTCTCTTAGCGCCATTGATTCTGCAAAACAAGAGACCAAATGAGCTAAATACAAATTTCAGACGCTCTAAATATTGCGTTTTAATGGCATTAAGTATATCTGCTTATAATTTAAAATCTCAATAAGTCATAACTTTATTATAAAGGATCTATCTATCTATCTATCTTTCTATCTATCTATCTATCTATCTATCTGTCCATCTGTCTGTCTGTCTGTCTGTCTGTCTGTCTGTCTGTCTGTCTGTCTGTCTTTCTGCCTCCCTCCCTGCCTGCCTGCCTGCCTGCCTGCCTATCTATCTATCTATCTATCTATCTATCTATCTATCTATCTATCTATACTGCCACACACACTCGCGGACATTCTAGGCAGGTCTACGCATGGTCTTCTACTGAAAGACAGTAAATGAGTTGGTTTTGTTTGCGTTTCTTTTTGTGTTTATACAGTATATAATTTCCAAAAATGTCTCAAAATGAGAATGAAATTGACCAGAACCTTGAGTACGAGTTGACCGAAATGAGTACGAGTTGACCGAACAATGAGGACGAATTGACCAAATGAGTACGAATTGACCAAAATGAGAACGAATTGCTTAAAATGCGCATTGACTTGTGCACAAGTTGACTGGGATTGGTGCACAAGTTCATGCAAGCATCATGTGAGAGAGAGAGAGAGAGAGAGAGAGAGAGAGAGAGAGAGAGAGAGTACAGTGGAGAATTAATAACTAAGCAGTCACCGTGATGGATTGCCGAAGTTTCGTAGCTTCCTATCGTCAAGACTGAGTTATTCTGATCAGGTTAAATGAGCCGAAACGTCAGAAAAGGTACCTTCGGACATGTGCGCCCAGCAAAGATTCAGATCAGTCTGATCAAAATCTTCACTGGGCGAAATTTTGATAGCCAAGAGTGCAAAGTCTCTTCATGCGAGCAACGAAGACTCTGATCAGACTGCGCGGATGCGCAGGCTGATTTGAGTCTTCGTTGGGCGTACATGTCAGGAGGTACAATTACTAATATTGGGGCTCACATGATAAAGGAGTAATCATTCTGATTACTGAGTGTTTCACGCAAATATAAGCCTTAGCAATAGTCAAACTGTGAAATCCCTAATCAGCCTGAGCAACCTAGCTAACTGAATAGGTCTTGGAGAATGACTGGATCCTTAATAAACGACGTACTTGATTATGTACTCTGATGAAGAGCGAAGTCCCTGTTCAGACTGCACCGACGGTCTTGCTGTCCTCGTTCGCGTTGAGCCCGAAAATACGTGAAACCTTTCATCCCTACAGACCAATATAAATACCTTTACAAACAGTGCAGATCCAGATGAGACGGCTCGTAACGAGCCGTCTCATCAGGATCTTCACTGTTTGCGGTTCTGTTATTATTTTTTGACTGGAACCACTGTTTGCAACAATAGATGTGTCCAAATTCAAAATTGGAAGAGTCTGTTTGAGAAAATCGGGAGTTAAAAGGTTAAGGCATATATATGTAACATAGACCAATACTAAACAAAGATGTCCAGGAATAGCTATGTATAATCACAGAACATATAGCCTACCAATGACATCTTGAAGAAGAATAAACAATCTAAGACAGACAGAAAAATGGACACGTGTTATAAACCAACAAAGGCGATGCATCCAGCTCCGTCGTCTCCAACAAAATGGTCACAATACCACACAGGACCCAGCATACACAACAATTCGATATTACACGGGGCTACCAGTTTTGAACTGCCACCATATTCTCTTCCCAGCTAGCATTCTTTATAAATCTATAGCGGGCCGTTCGCGGCCCGCTATAGATTTATAAAGAATGCTTACTGGGTTACCTCCACCTTCATGTCTGAATATTGTCACCTTCATGTCTGAACATTGTCACCTACATGTCTGAACATTGTCACCTTCATGTCTGAACATTGTCACCTTCATGTCTGAATATTGTCACCTTCATGTCTGAACATTGTATTGTATGAATGTTGTTCCTCGTGAAATAGGTAACACTAACATTGTGTTCATAAATATTAAAAAAAAATGTTTTTATTTTTATTTATTTATTTATTTTTTTAAATTTTATTCTAATCTATTATATACTATTCAATACTCTTTTCTAAGCCGCGTCGTATGAAAAGAGACGTTATAGCATATGCGAATAGCAAGGATTCAAAACGTCTCGGCAGAAACTATGCTGTTCCCTCACTTAAGCGGTAGAAAAAGGGAAGCCAGCTAAAGAACAAGACATGCAGCCTCGCTAAGGAGCCGGGCATGCAAAATTGGGTCGACGGAAAGTCCAAAGAGACTTTTCCTCTCGACGCGGCTCAATCTATTCTATTCTATTCTAAATACATATGCAGTCTTGTGCGGATCAATCTATATTCATAAGACTTCAAATTCGGGATATCATTTTACCCTAAGAATTTTGGAGAGACAGGCTGGCACAGGCGAGACCTGGCAGAATGCGGCAGCTAGTAAGGGTTTACAGTTTGCAACTCGACTAACAAGTTTAGAACCATCAAACGTCAGTAAATTGGACTTCTTCAAAATTCAGAGCAAGTATGTCAAAGAGTAAAAGTGTTCAAAAACTGAGAGTAAATATTGTAAATATGGTACGCCATCATAAGCCAGTCCATGCAGAATAGGGAAATCCCATCCTCGGGATAGGAATTTCAACCAGGGACTTGGCAAGCCTCGTCCCTCGTTGAAATTCCAAGCCCTCAGGTGAGATTTCCCTATCCTCCATGGACACTTATGACGGATTCTTAATCTCAGAATTATAATCAAGTCCTTTGGTATCATTTTTATATTCTCATAACAATAACACACAATGAACTGTTTATTGTTCGAAGCCTTTACTTATCGAGGCGTTTTATATTATTTCTCCAAGATAACATGGTTACTCCATGGAAGCGCATGATACGCTCAATATGCATGATAGAGAAACACGTGGAAAATGTCGCCATCTATAATTATGCAGTATAAAACGATTCTGACTGATCAGATTTTTAACACTACCAATCAAATGAGTCACATACAGGCAGCGCCATAAAACGATTCACAGAAAAAAAAAGAGATTCACAGAAATAACCACTATAAATATCCCTTTACAGGTGCGCCATACTTAACCTAATAGGGTTACCTGACACATTAATGTGTTATTACTGATAACCATATGACAGTATTTGTCATAAATACACATTCATCACGAAAACATGCCTATATAATTTCGACCCCCTTAAACCTTTCTTTTATATAGTAAAACTGGGGTTTACATGGGGTATACATTGTTTTTCTTATTTCTGCTAAAAATAGATTGTGGGTACTCGTTAGAACCGCCTCCCTGAGGCGGTTCTAACGTGTACCCACAATTTATGTTTTGAGCAGTAATATGAAAAATATAAGAATGTTTTATCTGAAAGATTTCTTTTTTTTTTGTGATGAAATTTTCTATATATTTGAATAGGTGAGTTTTCTAATGTACGTGTGCATCATAGTTCATCTAATAATGATTCCTGATCAATGTCAAAATATTATTGCTGATAACCAGCTGACTATTTTACCATGAATACTCTTACATTTTACACTTTATATAACCTTATAATAACACTTGACATACATCAATGTTAAAGCGTCAACAACTGACATATATTTCAATAATTTTCAAAAGCTTCAAATGAGTAAATGATCCTGAAGGGCCGTTAAGCCAAAGTTAAGAAATATGTTTGATATATAAAAATAAAAATAGGAAGATAGATTAACGGATTGGTGTCCGCCCATGACAATTTCTTTGGCCAAATTATCCTAGTCTAAACTGTCCTAGGCCGAAACGACTGCGGCCAAATTATCACCGGTTAACCTTTTCAGGCCGCATTCAAAAAAAAAAACAAAAAAAAAAAAACAGGTACATATGCAAACAGTGTGAATCCAGATGAGACGGCTCAAGAAGATTTGTCTCATTAGGTTCTACAACGTTTGTCATTCTGTTTTTTCGGTTTTAGACTGAACCCCATATTTGCTGCATCAGTAGACATGCCCAGATTCAAGAATGGGAGAGTCCACTTCAGAAACTCAGGGATGAAAGGGTTAAATATCTCCATACATAAAACCAGGATAATTTTCTGAACGAATAACTGATCACCTAAAACTGCATCTTGACCTTAACGTTTTATGAACGCACAAAAGGAAGGAAGGGAGGGAGTGAGGAACGAATGAACGAACGAACGAAAGTTGTTCTCGAATTATTATCCTGCTTGTAGGAAAATTGATTTTATAGACTTAAACTAGCAAAAAAAAAAAAAAAAAAAAAAAAAGGAAAAGAAAAAGGAATACATTCAGGGGTCTTTATCAGTGTGCCATTTTAACAGTTATGTTGAGTTGACATGTTTTTCACAGATGAGTTGGAAATACCAGAAAAAAAAATGTTTAAAACAACACTTTTCACACTTTTATATCAGTTAAGAACCTGTTGTAAATGGAAAACCTCGTTAAAGCTCGTTAAATCTAATTAACTGGTTTGTCATATTTGTGTAGTAATTATGAATGACATCGAGATCGTTGCAAAAACAAGATTAAGAATATTGATAAACACTTTATCTGATTGTCGTGTTTGCTTAATTTTCACACCTGCCGTGTTTATGAATAATAATTAAAATGTTCATTCATGACCGATGGTTGGTTTCCCGCTCAGTGTAATAGCTTTTACGTAACAGTACAGTGCTTTCGGGACACAGTCATAGGACCCGTAGGCAAAACACTTCCGTTCCTCAATGTCGATTACTCGATTGAGACGATAATCGTAACACCGTGACCTCTTGAGTTGAAAGGTCATGCGAGCAAACAGGAGTCAACAATATATATGTTCTGGAGTTCCATGCCTGGTCATTATTCAAATATTCATCATCATTCTATCTTGTTTCAACTGAAATATCTACCAACTGCATGATTTTGTGCTCATCGAGATTGTATAAACCAAGAAAGGATAATAGTCGCTAAGGTATGATTAATTTACTTTTCAGTTTATATCAGTCTCTGGGTAATTTCAGCAGAGAACATCGTTTTTTCCCCAGAAAATAGGGTTTGGCATTTCATGCAGAATGACTACGAAAATAAGTTTTAACATTTAATGTAAATTGTCTTCTGATTTGCATGGAATATCAAGGCTTATTTTCCTGGGAAAAATAAAGCAAAAATATATTTCAAAATTTTGAAATATGTTTTTTTTTTTTTTTTTTGTTTTTTTTTTTTTTTTTTGTTGTTTTTTTTTTTTTCTGTTTTTTTTTTTTTTTTCCCTAAGAAAAAGGCTTTGACATTTTTTATGCAAATTAGGAGACGATTAGCATTTAATATCAAAAGACAATTTTCTGGGAAAAAATGTTTAAAAATTTTGAATTATTTTTCTTTTCCTAGAATATAAGCTTTGACATCTCATGGACACGTCTCTAAAATAGATTTTGACATTTAATGCAAAGCAAATTTGCATAATCTGTTAAAGCCTGTTTTCTGGAGAAAAAAAAAAAAAAAACACAGTATATAGTCGGCTGAAATTTTTACCCAGCATGCTTAGCGGTTATCTGATGTTTACGATCAATTAGTCATGATGATGTAATACACCACTGGAAAAAAAAAATCGAACACACTGATCAGCTAGCGTATGTGAGCAGACTGGTATTAGGGTTTTCGTCAGTGAGCCCTAGGGTATCAGAGTTTTGTACATACACGAATGGAAACGCCCTAAGTGTTGGAACAGACATATAGGCTAAGCAAGCAGTGTTAACCCATATTTGTAGCCACGGCATGTTATACCTGATCAGAGTCGACACTGTTCGGTACTCATTCAGTTGTTTTAGATACATCAACAAACAGAAAACTAGACTTGTTCAAGTTTCTAATAAGCCTGTTCACGCTCACCATTACGAAAACACGCCTATTCAAATTTATAGAAAATTTTACAACCAAAAAAAAAAGCAGATTTTCAGATAAAAAATTCTGATATGTTTCATTTTTCTTCCCAAAACATAGATTGTGGGTACTCGTTAGAACCGCCTCGGAGAGGCGGTTCTAACGAGTACCCACAATCTATGTTTTTAGCAAAACGAGAAAAATAATGTATACCCCTGTAAACCCCAGTTTTACTATATAAAAGAGGGGTTTACGGGGGTTAAAATTATATAGGCGTGTTTTCGTGATGATGCTGTGAGAAAATCAGCAGACGACATTTTTTTTAAAAAAATATTATATTATATTTCCCAGAAAAATAGAATTTGAAATTCCATGGAAATTGTCTCCAAACCATGCAAACTGTCTCAATTTGCATGGAATGTCAAATAATCTTTTATGGAGAAAAACTAGAAAAATATACACCACCTTGACGTCTACTGAATTTGCCCTGAGAATAATAATGGTAAAGGAATGAAGGTGTCCCAGTATTTCGGATGTCAACGGTAAAAGGACCCGTTCAAGGCTCATACCGTATTTACCATAAATATTTACAAAATGCTACATAAACAGAAATAAAAATGTAAGTTCATTTGACTATTTGGTGTGGTATCGAGGAACGATAAACAGTGCAGACCTGAACAAACTACTTTACAGGTACATGTAAGTGGAGTTTGATCTGGCATGAGGTGTAACGTAAAGTGTTTTGTAGTTACTTTTAGAATTTGTTAATATAAGAACATTTGTTTCTTCCAGATTTCTGAAGTCATTACGAAAACATGCCTATTCAAATATACTGAAAATTTTACGACAAAAAATGAAAATGTTCAGATAAAAAAATCTGATAATTTTCATATTTCTGCTCAAAACATAGATTATAGGTACTCGACGAGGCGGTTCTAACGAGTACTCACAGTCTATGTTTTTGAGCAGAAATAATAAAAATAATGTATACCCCTATAAACTCCAGTTTTACTATATAAAAGTGGGGTAAAAGGGGGTCAAAATTATATAGGCGTGTTTTCGTGATGGGCCTAATGCAAGATCTAGAGGACATTTACAGCTACTGTGGACATCTAAATGCAATATATTTGAATAGGCATTTTTCGTAATGATATGTAAATTACGAATAGGATAAATATGAAGCATATGTTGTGGACCTCAATGGAAGCTCCTGGCTCGTATACTTTACTAGTGCATTACGAAAACACGCCTATTCAAAAATAATGATTTTTTTTACGACCAAAAAATGAAAATTTTCAGTTAAAAATATTCTGATATTTTTCATATTTCTGCTCAAAACATAGATTGTGGCTACTTGTTAGAACCGCCTCAGCTTTTGAGCAGAAATAAGAAAAATAATGTATACCCTGTAAACCCCAGTTTTACTATATAAAAGTGGGGTTTAAGGTGGTAAAAATTATATAGGTATATTTTTGTGATGGAATAAGTTTGTAAGCTATCGGTCACTGATCGGACTGTGCGGCTATTCGCATATGACATATCAACATTGTCTTATGTAGTTGCAAATCTTATCAAAACACTGTTATGAAATGCAACAGCAAGTTTCAGAAAAAAAAAACTCTCTGCAATGCCGCTTGACGGACACAATACACGGTTATGCTCTAAAAACTGAAAACCTGGTAATACAATTTAACCCATTTATGCCGAGTGGACCCTTCTATCTCAAGTCTTTGGGCAGGTCCATTTCCTACAGAAGGGGTGTCTGTTTAGTTTTTATTATTATTATATTTTATAGAAATTCCTGTATTTAATGCAAACAGTGTAGACCCGGATCAGACGCCGCATTCTAGGAGCAAATTCTTTGCTACAATATTAGACCCGTTTTCAGAAGGCTGCCAAAAAAAAAAAAACAATCGAAGGCACAAACCATTACGAAAACATGCCTATTCAAATATACTGAAAATTTTACCACCAAAAAATGAAAATTTTCAGATAAAAATTCTGATATTTTTCATATTTCTGCTCAAAACATAGATTGTGGGTACTCGTTAGAACCGCCTCAATGAGGCGGTTCTAACGAGTACCCGCAATCTACGTTTTTAAGCAGAAATAAGAAAAATAATGTATACCCCTGTAAACCCCAGTTTTACATATAAAAGTGGGGTTTAAGGGGGGTCAACATTATATAGGCATGTTTTCGTGATGGTCTCCCTTATGAAAACTGTAATAAGTGTATCAACCCATGTAAAATAAAGAAATAAGCATATGTCATTACGAAAACACACCTATTCAAATATATTGAAAATTTCACCACCAAAGATAAAAACTCTGATATTTTTCATATTTCTGCTCAGATTGTGGGTAACTGTTAAAACCGCCTCGCCGAGTACCCATAATTTATATTTTTGAGCAGAAATAAGAAAAATAATGTATACCCCTGTAAACCCCAGTTTTACTATATAAAAGTGGGATTTAACGGGGTCAAAATTATATAGGCATGTTTTCATGATGCAAACAAGCAGATTAGAAGAGTTGTGAAAATTACACGTAAAATTGGGGAGATCAACACCTATTCTTGTCCCCTATCTCTGATAGACATATGGTAAGTAGCCAACAGGAGCCTGAAGTGTGAACACACACGAGTTAGCAGATGTTTGAGAGAATTGTACCTTCTTTTATCCGTATATAACACCACTTGAGAAGACACTGGTATTTCAGTGGGACCTCTACCATATGAAAAGAGACCTTTTCTTTACAATCGACCACCCGTGACCCCAACATCCCATTTTCTCCTACGGTAGTACATGTATAATTATTAAATATTTAATACTATGTGGACAAATTCAGCAGTCGACAAATTGGTGCTGTTGGTTGTTTTCCAGAACATAGAATTAGACACTTCATGCAAATTGTCTCTTTGCATGAAATGTCAAATCCTACTTTCTGAAGAAGAGAAAACAAAACAGGAAATAGGATTTGACATTTCATGCCAATTGTAACCTTTGGAGTCAATTTGCACGAAATATTAAAAAACTGATTTTCTGAAAGAAAAAAAAAAACAACAAAGAAAAACAAGGACAATATTTCAAAATGTCGCCTACTGATTTTTTTACACAGCATCTTGGACCCAATAATATTAGGTCCGAGACAGCATGCTATTCGTTAATTTACCCTATGTTTTTTTGTTTTTTTTTTGTTTTTTTTGTTTTTTGTTTTTTTTTTCTGTTTTTTTTTTTTTTGTTTTTTTTTTAATTTAAAGATAAAAAGACAACTGGACTACCTACAGATGGGTCTGAAAAGACAGTATTAGCTGAATGTAAACAGTGTAGACCCAGATCGAGCAATTTGATCTGGATTTTACACCGTCCTAACCCTGTGGGCCTCCTTTTAGACCTAAGAAACCCTTTTTGCTTGAATCGTTCAGACAACAAGTAGGCGGTACGTCAAAGTAAACTGCTACTAAGTAAAACCAATTGAACTTTTACGTGAGAAAAAGTACCTACTGATATATGCGCCAAACGAAGATTCAAATCAGCATGCGCGTCCGCGCAGTCTGATCAGAGTATCCGATGTCCGCATAAAGAAACTTTGCGTCCTTGGCTATAGCCAAAATGCGCCCAGGGAAGATTCTTCGCTGGGCGCACATGTCCGAAGGTACGTTTTCTGGTGTTTCGGCACAATTATTTGGTAATAATTAAGGACAGGGTAACCTACTTGAATCCACATTTGTGGTGATGAAATTCAAATGAACAAGAGGAATATAAGAATGCACTGAATCTTGGTAAGACTTTACGTACCGCTTTTTAGGTTGGGATCGTGCGGGGTGAGGAAGGGGTGGGGCGATGCCGCCGTGTCCCATATAGGCTTGCAGAGTACAAAGCATACATCTATAATGTATATACATGTACTTGTGTTTACAATATTTGTCGCACATTTCTTTTTTCTTGCAAGGTTCAGTCAATATAGAGGAAACATGTTTACTAAACATTTGATTTGATCAAATCACCGTACTTACCCTAAGTATTTGGACAAACAGGCCTGAACAAACAGTGTATATCCAGATGACACTGCAGCTGCGTCTGATTGGGGTCTTCACTTTCCCACTCATCCGGTAATTTTAGACACATTCACGAGTAGGAAAAGGGACTTGTTGAAATGGTAGAGTACGTGTGCGAATATTTAGGTTAAATGTGGTAACTAAAGTTTATCAAATTGTATCCAAAATATTCAACGAAGATAATTTTTTTTAATCTAAACGGTTTCCACTGAACGGTCTGCTCCAAATACCCCTCTAGATCCGACCTTCGAGGTCGTCGTTATCCGTACGTGGCCTGAAGGATTCTTTATGACGAGGTTCTTGTGACTGTGAGCTGACTAAACAAACGTATTTTCTATAATTTTCAGATGACTTCAGCAAAGAAAGTCCAGTATTACAACATTCCGTTCCTCATTGATGAGAAGGCGAAGATTGTGAAGAGTGTAACGAAGTACACAACTTGTAATGACGTCATCAACAAGTTGCCAAAGACAGATCACCCACTCGCCGTGTTTCAGACAGTCAGTGGAGAAGAGAAAGAACTAGCAGGCAAGACAAAATTGCTAAAACTCTGGAGATCTCATGGTTCTTCAAAGAAAGCGATGTTTGTGGTGAAAGCTTCAGACGGTATGAAAGAAAAGAGACTGTCGCTCAATATCTTTGGCAGCAAGAACAGGAGAAAGAGCGTAGAGGCAGCATCTAAAGACCGACTGAAACAAGTGACAGATTTGGCCTTCTATATCCAGTATCAGAAGTCTAAACTACAGAAGATCACTGAAAAGAACGAGGTCTCATGTCAGAAAGGAATGCAGAAAATGAAATCTACATCTTCAGTGGACAGTATGGATGCATTTCTTGTTAAAGCAGATCTTCAGAAGATGGGTTAGTTTCTTGACTTCTGTAGTGGTGTTACATCGTCTCAGCTTGGGGATGCTCCAATAGTAAACCCAGAACCTCAGACGGCGCAAACGAGAGTAAATAAGAACGTAATTAGAGACAGTTTGAAAACTATGAAACTGGGATTTAAAAGAACTCTTACTTCTAAAGTCTCCATTGTTAGCAAATCGACATCCGCTAGTACCATCAAATCAACCGACACCGGGTACCAGTCACATGCTAGTGATATGCGCAGACAAACTTCGGGGGAATCTCGGCCACCAAAACATCACACATTTATTGATGCTGATTTGTCAGGCGTTCCACGTCATAGTACACCAGTTGCGAATCATGTTAGACCTGGGTTAAAGAGAAATGCAGCTAACGACTCTCTTGATAAAACACTTAAGGCGCCTAAGATAGCTAACTTTGATGAAGAAGAAGGCAAATATGCGTTAATGACGCGTTTCATGGCTGACACTACAGTGTGCGGGGGAAGCAGAAGAAACGTCCGCGTAAGTAAACGCCGTAGGAATACCGAATATTCACTGCCTAGAAATATATACGCAAGTGCTCCAGTATTGTTCCAATCACAGGAAGAGAAGTGCCGTTTCTACTGGAATCAGAATTGTGACTCTGACAGTGACTCTTCATGCTCTGAGTCTGACTCTTATTTAGAAAATTCCGATCTTGATGCAGCTTTTGTTGAGGATTCTTACGAATTAGACGATGCCCACAGAAACAGAACACTCGGACAACTTTCTAAACCAGCACCAAAGAAACTGAGGCGAGAATCTGCTGTATCAAATCTAAATATGTTTGATATGTACGCAAAACCCTTTGATGATACTGTTGACAGTGAACCTAAAGATACTGGATTCAATTACTCATTCGACTGTACATTTCCAGAGTTCTCTGACAGTCAAGATTTCTCTTTAGATTATAGCTGTAGTGAAACTGAAAGTGATCTCAGTAGCTCTTTTGAAGACAATTATTTTACCAGAGTGAAGGATGATGACTTTGATAGTTTTATGAAGTCAACTTTATCGATAAATGAAAGCTCAAAAGTTCATAATTCCGAAGAAAAGAAAAGTGACGTCGGTTCTGATGAAGGTCTTGGATCAATGGTTAGTGACTCATTTTCAGATGATGGAGAAATTTTCATTTAAGAGAATAAGCTATTTACATTCAAGAGAAATAACTGTCATGAAAATATTATTTCTCTCTTCGCAGGGGCTTCTCTTAAAGGAAAGAATTTGCTAGGAACAAATTCTTTCCTTTAAAATGAGTATCCAAGACTGTGTATTTTGTAAATGTCCGAACAGTCGTTTTTATTTCTTGACACTTCTCATTTGTAAATGTTCTTTCTTTCTTTTTTTCTTTCTTTCTTTCTGCCTTTTTTTCTCTTCTATTTCAATCTTACTTATGTGCTAATTCCAGATTCGTTGATGTATAATAAAACATATATGTTAAGAATCAGTTTTGACTTTTATTTATTCTCAAATTCGGAGTTGGATCAGAAAAAATAATGAGCTGGTATTGGTATATCAGAGGAATATGTGGTGATATTTCTGGGATAATTTTACTCCATTGCTCCATAAAAAACGTATGTCGTAGACACTCATTAGAAGCGCCTCGGCGAGGCGCTATCTATGAGTACCTATAACATATGTATTTATGGAGAAATAAGAAAAATAAAACATGTCCGAGAATTATTACCAAATACTCCTGCTTAACAACTCCTCTGTATAATAGAAAAGAAAATACCCGTGCCATCTTACAGATCAGGGCCCAGTTGTTCAAAGCGTCGTTAGCTTAACGAGCTCGTTAAGGGTCATTTCGTTAACTGCTTTAGCGGATTCAATATACAATATTCTGATATTTTTTGCTGAAAAAATGTGAGTAGCTTTTGCACTGCAAAAGCTACTCACATTTTTTCAGCAAACAATTTTAGCATATTTGCGTATCACTCGATGTAAATTTTAACGAATCGTTAACTAACGACATCGTTAGCTTTGAACAACTGGGCCCAGCTTTTCTTGCTTGCACGACTGCATTCAGAGAAGAAGAACAATCACGAACGGTTTTCCGTAGATGGCCGGAAGCATGATGCTGTTATAAGTTAAAGATATCCTTGGCAAACATTCGCAAATATTTTCCATATCTGAAGGCAATCCCAAATATTTTGTTGACGAAACGAAAGTGTCATCTGATACATACCGTAATTACCCAAACTATAGGGACAACGTACCTTCTTACCATACTTGTCCTAACATGGAACAACCATTTCGAAAACACGCCTATTCAAATATATTGACATGGTTAACAACCATAAAAGGAAATTTTTCAGATAAAAATTTCTGATATTTTTTCATATATCTGCTCCAAACATAGATTGGGGTACCCATTTACTCATTAGAACCGCCTTGGTGAGGCGGTTCTAACGAGTACCCACAATCTATGATTTTTTAGCAAAATTAGAAAAATAATGTATACCCCTGTAAACTCCAATTTTACTATATAAAAGTGGGGTATAAGGGGGCCAAAATTATATAGGCGTGTTTTCGTTATGTACTTCTTAATCACTCTAAACAACTGTTTGATGAGTGACAAACAGTGTAGATTCAAATCAGACACCGCTTTCTGTGTCGTCTGATCTGGGATAACACTGGTTGCTTATACCTGTTTGTCCAAATACCTAAGATTAGTACGGTAATCATCCTGATTGGTGTGTGTTTATGTGCGTGCATTTTTTTTTTTTTTTTTTTTTTTTTTTTTTTAATCATGTAAGACCGCTTTAATGCTAAGCATGCGGATAAAAATTTCAGCAGACGAAATATTGGAATATTTGACTTATGGTTCCCGGAAAACAGTGTCTTCAAACGAGATAATTTGCATGAAATGTTAAATGCTGTATTCTGGGGGAAGTAAGAAAAATATCATCACTTTAATCGTCTATTTTGGTGCAAGTTTTATCAAACAATTAGCCCAGAGAATGGTAAAGGTTAGATATGTCATAAAATGAGAAACGATTATTATCTCATCTCCTAACAGTGAAAATCAGACTCGGTTCCGTCTGTGTGTCCATGCTGTCCGCTCAGGGATTTTGATTGTCCACTCACAGAATTGATGCCTACTTAGGAAAATAAAACTCGTAACACTCTGCTATCAAGACCAACTTGGGTAATGCCTTAAAGGGTGTTTATTAGTTGTATGATCTTAATGTTGAATATAGCAACAACACGAAAGAAAAACATTTGAGTCTGGTAAAAGGTGGTCTAAAGAGCGGAGCGGTCTTGTGGTCGAGTGGTCTTAAAGGGAAACACTTACAAGATATCAAGTATATCTGATGTTCAAGATATTTACAAACTGAATACTTTGGTGCAAGTTTGATCAAACTCCATCAAGAAGTAACGAAGTTATTGAAGTTTTTAGCTTCTGTAATTTTCAACATGGGCGCCGCCGTTTTGAATATTTAATGAGGGACTGAAAATTCTGAAATGACAATAAACTTTCTGTTAGACAGTAAACAATGCAATTTTATGGAAAATAAGTTGCTGTTATACCAAAGAAGACATATGCAGAAAGATAGTATTTGATGTTATTGCACATGTGAGTTATTCAGTTTATGCATATTTAATTAGGCGCAAATGGCGTCACAAACTCACAACAATGGCGGCGCCCATGATAGCCTTGTTTGAAATATTCAAATACCCATAACTTTCTTAATTTACAACACATTCTGATAAAATTTGCATCAATCTTCTCAGTTAATATAGCTCTAACTCTAAACAGATTATTAATTTGTGAGTATTTTCCTTCAATAGTGCAATTTTACAGTATCAGGTCCTGATAATTTTTTCCCTGTTTTTTCTTAACCTTATAGTGTAAAAAAAGAAAAAAAATCCGATACATTATGATATTACTTATCTCAATTCACTGTCATTTAGTCACCTCGTACTCATTTTTCGGTCAACTCATACTCATCAATATTTTCTTCGGTCTATTCGTCCTAATTCCGTCAACTCCTACTCACTTTGGTCAATTCGTTCTTATGTTGGTCAATTCGTTCTCAAACAAAATTTGATTAATTTCGAAGAAAATAAAGAAATAAAGAAAAAAAGAAAGAAAGAAAGAACACTTCCAAATATAACACAAAATAAACATTAAATGAGAAATCCGAATAAATTCACTTTTTAGATTTTTGTCTAAGAATGATAAAGAGAGGCAAAAACTTCCATATATAAACACACACACAAAAAAAAAACACAACAAAAAAAACCATGAAATGAGAATAAACAGGCAACAGTTTTCATTAATTAGCAATTAATTCAAATACCAATATGTGCCGATAAATCCCTTCTCTTTGTGATGTATTTTGTCAGTCTAAGGCTAACCTTTAATTTGAGACCAAATTTTGAAGCCAATTAATGCGTGAGTGCGCAGTTTAGCCGAATGCTATAAGGGAAGCCAGTGGAAAAGTAATTGGGTTCCTAGTCCTAAAATGTAGAATAGAACAGAACAGTAACTTGATGTTGGCCATTTCACTTATTGAAAGACTACGCCGTCTGTGTCTATTCTTGTACTGAAAAAGCTGCAACATGCGCGCTGTCTAATCCGCACCTTGGATAGGCGATCTGTGGGCATAGAAAGATTTGTTATAACATCTTTCAAGTGTGCCAATAACACATTAGATTATTTCGGCTTTCAGGCCTTGATCAGTCTATGCTCATCAGAAAAATTGCTGTTTCCTTGCTGGTCCCCGAAGCCATAACGCTCAACAAGATTCATTATATTGTATGTCGGCAACCAATGCCCAGGTTAACACACGCAATCACACATGCTGATCAGGATCCTCGTTGTACAGATAGATACTGCAGAATGTACCCAGTGGACACGTAAGGTCGGGACAACGTCGCATCAACGTCGATGCAACGTCATGGCGTTGCACCGACGTTGATGCGACGTTGTATAAACGTCATGTGTCAGCTGGGATATTCCACGAACAAAAAAGTCCTGGTCAGAAAGCATTCTTCACCGTTCGCATATGGTTTTAGGACTCTTTGAAACGAAACTCACACGCATATACACAAATCGCATTTTAACTTACACGAGACTTTGATGCCGGACCAGTGATGAGGGCGGTATTCCCAGCTAGCATTCTACGTAAATCTACATCGGGCCGTCATCGGCCCGTCAGCTACCCTGACGGGCCGATGACGGCCCGATATAGATTTACGTAGAATGCTGACTGGGTTCAGGCAGTTATTTCATTACTAAAAACATGCCAATTCAAATATACTGAAAAGTTTACGACCACAAAATGAAAATTTTCAGATAAAAAATTCTGATATTCTTCATATGTCTGCTCAAAACATAGATTGTGGGTACTCGTTAGAACCGTCTCGGCATCTATGTTTACGAGCAGAAATAAGAAAAAACAGGCAAATTCCATAGGGAATTTATGTCCTCCGCCTTATGTTTATTTGAGCTGTTGAAAATGACTAAGTTACCCAGAGGACCATTGTCCTGTATCACTTACCTAAGTATTGAAGCAGGAAAAATTTAAAGCTAAAAATGTGGGGAAAAAAAATAAAATAAATAAATAAATAAATAAATAAACATAATTTCAATATTCCAAGAGCACATGTATAGCCTAAGCCCACGGGCAAAATGCCTGCACAGTTTCAGAAGCATTTGCTTAAAGCTGTGGGAGGAGTTGTGCTCATAAGGCACTTTCATAGTATTGAAGCATGAAAAAAGTCTATGTTAAAAGTTAAAAATGTGAAAAAGTAAAAACAAAGCAGAGGACCATTGGTCCTGTATCACTTACCTAAGTATTAAAGCAGGAAAAAAAATGAAGCTAAAAATGTGGGGAAAAAAAAGAAAGAAAAAATCAAAAAACATAATTTCAAGATTCCAAGAGCACAAGTATATCCTCAAACGACAAGCAAAAGCCTGTAAAGTTTCAAAAGCATTTGCTTAAAGCTGTGGGAGGAGTTGTGCGCACGAGATACCTACTACTATATGCACTTTCATAGTATTGAAGCATGAAAAAAGTCTATGTTAAAATTAAAAAATGTGAAAAGAGAAAAAAAATTGAATTTCAAGATTCTGTAAAAAAAAATGCATATGCATATCTTCAGACTATGGTTAATACATCTGTATAGTTTCAGTGGGAATGGCATAAAACTGTAGGAGGAGTTGCACTCACAAGGTACCTACTACATATACACTTTCATAGTATTGAAGCACGAAAAAAAAGTCTAAGTTAAAAATGTGAAAAAATTTGAGAAAAATAAAGCACTTGCATATTTTCAGACCATGATTAAGATACATGTGGAGTGTCAGAAGGATCCATATAAAACTGTAGGAGGAGTTGCGCTCACAGGGTTCCCACTACAAACTCTGAACCATGCAAAAAAGTCTAAGTTAAAAATGTGGAAAAAAGTAAAATAAAAAAATAACAAGGATTTCGTACAAAAGCATATGCATATCTGCAGACCATGATTAAAACACCTGTAAAGTTTCAAAAGGATCGGTCCAAAACTGTAGGAGGAGTTGCGCTCACAAGGTACCTACTACATATACACTTTCATAATACTAAAGTATTGAAGCATGAAAAAAAGTCTAAGTTAAAAATGTGAAAAATTTGAAACAAAAAAAATTCAAGTTTCTGTAAAAAGCACATGCATATCTTCAGACCATGATTAAGATACGTGAAGTTTCAGAAGTATTAAACTGTAGGAGGAGTTACGCTCACACGGTTCCCATTACAAACTCGGAACCTTGCAAAAAAGTCTAAGTTAAAAATGTGAAAAAAAAAAGTGAAAAAATAACTTAAGGATTCTGTAAAAAGCACATGCAAATTTTCAGACCATGTTAAAACACCTGTAAAGACTCAAAAGGATCGGTCCAAAACTATAGGAGGAGTTGCGCTCCTAAGGTACCTACTACAAACTCGGAACCACGCACCACGCATAACTCTTCAGGCAACACGCACCACGGAAGGCCAAATACCATGTCCCCTCGCTTTTCTTCGAAAAGGCGGGGGACAATAATGTATATCCTGTAAACACCAGTCTACAGGGTATAGGCAATGCTTTAGGCGATGCCTTAGGCGAGCTGGCAATTCACAGTTTGCAGTTACAGTACAACTGGATAATATTTAAGGCCAAAAATCGTCCAAAAAATCAAAGTATAAGACCCAAGCTATACCGTTAAAATTATGGTACCGGATTCTGGTATTTTCCCAGTTGGTCCCGGCAAATAACAAATACATCTGCCACATTAATTGAGAACCTGACAAACTGCAAACAAAATGTTTATTTCCGGTTTGGTTTGGCGGCAACGAAACGTACATGTGCTGTACCATAGAGTTTCCTCTTCATCACGAAAACATACCTATATAATTTTGACCCCCTTAAACCCCACTTTTATATAGTAAAACTGGGGTTTACAAGGGTATACATTATTTTTTCTGATATCTGCTAAAAAAATAGATTGTGGCGGTTCTAACAAGTACCCACAATCTATGTTTTGAGCAGAAATATGAAAACTACCAGAATTTTTCATCTGAAAGTTGTCTATTTTTTGGTGGTAAAATTGTCAATATATTTGAATAGGCACGTTTTCGTAATGTGCAGGCCTTTGGCCTGCGCCGCATGTGGCGACAGCTCGCTCGTTATAAAAGTGGGGTTTAAGGGGGTCAAAATTATAAAGGCATGTTTTCATGATGTTATTATTATTAGTATTATTATTATTATTATTATCATTATTATTATCTGAAATAAGTGTATTTCAGTAATTATTATTCTTATTATTATCATTTCAAGTACATGGACTACTAAGATAAGACTGTACGGATGTTGTTCACATATCACCAGACCTAACCCGGCAGGCACATGACGTAAATATAACGTCGCCTCGTCATGACGTTGCATCGACGTTTAGGCGACGTTATATTTACGTCATGTGCCCGCTGGGAATGTATTTATCATGAATATTCGGAGAGACATACCTGCTCAATATTGTATTCAAATTTCAAATTCTTTATTACATACAGTTTAGCTATGCTAACAACATGTAGACCTAGAACATTTATCAAACATACAAGAAGCGTTACGGCGGATACACCAACAAATCTGATTATATAGTAAAAGAAAGACAGGGCAACAGTGGAAGAAAAATACACAAAACAAACTAAAACATAATGCAGTGTCGACACGAGGGCGTGTCAATAAATAACCAGCCTATCCCATTTCCGATGGACCGAGACGGTCACGATTTTCATGCTTTGTTTCAATATATGTTTTATACATGGGTACAAAATTGCACACGTATCGAGTCATTCTGTAATAAGATATTGAATGTCAAACATGGCTAGTGGTGCAAAGGCATGCTTTTCATCTAAAGTTGAGTACTGTGCTGTAATTCGGTACTTGTATTTAAAAGGTAAAACGGGCAAGGAAATACACGGCGAGTTAGCCGATGTTTATAGGTCTTCTGCACCATCTTGTACCCAGGTTAAATTCTGGGTACGGGAATTCAAACGCGGTAGAACGTCTTTAGAAGATGAAGCCAGGTCTGGACGCCCACTGGATGCCACCGACGAAGAAATGTGCAAGAAAGTTCGGGATCTGGTATACTCTGATAGGCGAATTCAGGTGGAAGAAATAGCGCAGGCATTAGGCATTTCACATGGTAGCGTTTCAACAATCTTACATGATCGTTTAGGTATGCGCAAGCTAACAGCTCGTTGGGTCCCCAAAGCCCTTAGCGATGAGCAAATGGCAACCAGAGCATCAGTATGCAGCGCCTTATTGAAGCGTTTTAGGTCAAAAAATGATTTTCTTTTGCGTCTGGTGACTGTAGATGAGACTTGGGTTCATTATTATGAGCCAGAGAATAAAGCTCAGAGTCGTCAGTGGGTAGGGCCTGGGTCCCGAGGCCAAAGAAGTTCAAGACGCAACCATCTGCTGTATGGCCACAGTATTTTGGGACGCAAAAAGCGTTATTATGTTGGACTTTTTACCCATGAGAAGTACAATAATTGGAGTGTACTATGCAAACTTGTTAGACCAGCTGAGAACCGCCATCCGTGAAAAACGCCGAGGTAAACTCTCTGAAGGTGTTTTGCTGCAACAGGACAACGCGAGAGTCCCCACATGCAAAGTTGCAATGGATGCTGTAGAGCGAAACGGGTATGAATTAATACCACATCCTGCCTATTCGCCTGACCTAGCTCCTAGCGACTTCTTCCTATTCCCAAACTTGAAAAGGGATATCCGTGGACTTCATTTCCGGTCTGATGAAGAAGTCGTGACGGCAGTTGAGGAGTGGGTCAATGGAAAGGACCCTGACATTTCAGTTCTGGATTGAAGGCACTTGAACACCGTTGGTTTAAGTGCATCACACTAGAGGGCAATTACAGCGAAAAAGAAGAGGTGGATCTCAACCGGAAATAAGATAGGCTGGTTACTTATTGACTCACCCACGTAATAATGACAAATATTTCCCTAAAAAAAACTTTGGAATATTTTTTTTAATGTCTGGATATATGAGAGAGAAGTCCGGGACCCCAACTCAATATCGTATTACCGTATTGGGGACATGACTTGGTTTAAACATATTTTATTTCATATATTTCTCAATACATCAATACATCTACATAGACATTACATGAGTATGTTAATATATAAAAGGGATTCGAAAAAAGCTATATAGCTTATGTGAATTCGTTTCCCTCGGTTCATGAGCATCAAATCAAAACGTTGTGACCATGCATGTACAAGTAGTTAACTAGCTAACTAACTAAATAAATAACGAAGAGAAAGAAAGGTGAAAGAAAAGAAGCGAAATGAGAGTGCAGTTTAAGAACTTTGAGAGTAGTGGATGTATAATAGAGACGTATTAGAATACGACTTATAAAAAATAATATTTTCCAGGCACAAGCACGTAATATAGGCGAGAAGTAAAGAGAGTGATGTGGGGACCCTACTTAAATAAATAAAAATCAAAACCTTTCAAGCATTGAGACTTATGGATTAAAACCGATTTTAAACTACAAATGTATTGTTATATTAGAAAACTAAACAATATTCAGACAACATTTTATGTTACTAGCTATATGGAAATTGGTATTGATATATGTCAGTTTGTAGGACAGTGGACAGTTCAAGAGGAGATTTCAAAGCGTTTGCTTCTTTGAATAAACTTATGTACATATTTAAAAATTGATTCATTCGCTTCATCTGTTAAAGCCATGTTCCCGAACAGTAGGGTATGTAATGTTGGTTGGCAGAACTGCGATACTTCATGCAACATATCCATTCTTATAGCGTTATATTTTCGGCATTCTAACAGAAAATGTTTGTTGGTCTCGGGTAGTCCACACGTGCATCTCGGGTCTTCAATGATATTTTTATGGTATAAATAATAGTTTAGAGAGCTACAGTTAGTTCGAAGTCTTGCATGATGTATTTGACCTAGTCTGTCACCGACATAGAAATAGGATGGTGTTTCACGTGAATTAGTACTCAGAGATCTTTTAAAAGATTCTACTGTGGGGGAATTTCTTGATAAAACAGGTAGAGCATTCCAGTCTCTGACTACTGAAGGTAGAAAGGATTTGTAATATAGTTGAGTGCCAGCATGGATGTTTTGCAAGTTCTCAGCGTTTCTTAGACTGTATGAAGACGCTTGACCGACTTGATCAGGAACTAACTGTGTCAAATAATTTGGTGAAAGTCTGTTAATCATTTTGTAAAAAAGAACAAGTTTATGTTTTCTTCGTCGAGAGCTAAGCTCTTCCCATCCCAATTCATTATACAGTGAAGCAAGAGAGACTAACTTAGTTGTTCCAGATACTATTCTACCGGCTTCCAGTTGCACCTTCTCAATCTCAGTTTGATCAAACTGAGTGCAATTATCCCATACGACATCTGCATATTCCAGTATGGGTCGTATAAATGTAAAATAAATAATCTCCAAAGTCTTGCGATCAAACTGGAATTTAAGTTTTCGCATTATATTTATTCTTGCCCAAGCTTTGGATGTGATAAGCTCGATATGATTATGCCAAGTTCCATCATTTGACAAAACTAAACCAAGGTGTTTATGGGAGGTAACGTTTTCAATCGACTGGTTATTTAGGATCAGTTGAGGATGCTGTAGATCAGTACGTCTTCTTGTAATTAAGAGAGATTCAGATTTAGCAGGGTTGAAAGTGACAAGCCATTTTGTTGCCCAAATATTAATTTTTGAAAGGTCGTTATTCATAACAGATGCGGTATTTTGCGGAGTATCGACAATAATATATAGACTAGTGTCATCAGCAAACAATCTGATATTCGAATTAATGTCATTAACGATGTCGTTTATAAATATAAGAAATAGCAGAGGACCAAGTATCGAACCTTGTGGTACACCGGCTTTTAGATAAGACCAATCAGAACAAGAACCAGGAAGAACAACTCTTTGTCTTCGGTTTGTTAGGTAATCGGAGAACCAGTCCAACAAGCGTCCTCTGATACCCACATAATTTAGTTTATGAAGAAGTCCCCGATGCCAAACTCTATCAAAAGCTTTGCTTATGTCAAGAAAGACCGCCCTCACCTCTTTACCTTCGTCTAATGCCTTACAGAAAGTATTATACATGTTTACAAGCTGATTTACAGTTGAATCGCCCGTAACGAAACCTGATTGAAAACTGGAAATTGTATTGTTAGAAAGAAAGAAGTTGAATACATGTTTGTGCACAAGTTTTTCCATGACCTTTCCTATAGTATTCAAAAGAGATATTGGTCTGTAATTCGAAACATTGGATGCATCATCTTTTTTAAAGATCGGAGTCACATTAGCTTCTTTCCAGGAAGAAGGAAAGGAACCTGAGGACAGAGATGAATTGAACAGGGAACATAATGGGTTGGCTAGTTCAGAAGAGAGCTCTTTAAGTATTCTGTTATTTATTCCATCGGGTCCGGAAGACTTTCCTATCTGGAGATTCTGCAGTATATCTTTGACTTCATTAGGGTTTAATTTGATACCGTGGATTGAGGGTGTATTATCACTGATATTCAATTTTGGAAGTTCCTTATTATTATCTTGAAGATTTGTCTGTCCTATAAAGTGATCATTTAGAATATTAGCCTTTTCTATGTCATTGGAGTAAATTATGTCGTCCTTTAAAAGCATTGGAATGCCTGAACTGCTTGATGATTTAATAAATGGTTTCAAATATTTCCACCAGTCGTTACTGCTAGGTTTTTGTGTTTTTAACTTGTTGGCTATATCATCGATGTGAGATTTCTTTGACTTGCGAATTAGTTTTGTAACTTCGTTTCTGTATTGTTTATAGAGATTCATGTCTTGCGATAGTTTTGTTCGTTTAGCTTTCTTGAAGAGACGTTTACGTTTTCTGATCATTCTGCGTAGCTGACTGTTTAACCACATAGGTTCTGCATTTCTAACTGTTACGTATTTGTTTGGTATGTGTTTCTCGGCTAGCGAAATTATATAATTTGAAAGATTAGTTGCATAAATATCTAAGTCTTCGTTTATAATATCATCCCAATTAGTATTACTTGTCTCTTGCCTTAACGAATTATAATCACCTCTATCATATAACCATACTTTCCTTTTAAAACTCAAAGTACGTTCTTTTATCAAGTTATAAAAACAGTAAATAGGACAATGATAGCGGATGTTCTGACACAGGAAAGGCTCACCTACTCCACTTAGAACAACATTTCTGGGATTACTTGAAATTAATATGTCGATTAATGAGGAAGAATGTTCTGTAAAATGAGTAGGTTCGTCTATCAGTTGTAATGAACTGTACTGATTACAAATATCATCTATTTTTTTGCGTGTATTCTGCTTTAATAGATCAAGATTAAAATCACCAGTAATAATAATGTCTTTGATACCAGTAGACTTCGCTGTCATTACCAGAAAAAAGGAGGAAGAGAGGAAAAAGAAAAGAAAAAATATTAATAATACTAAACATGACCGTTTCTTTCCTTCATAATTTACAACAGTTACACACTTCACAGCCCATTTCATTCATAGTTCCCAAACCGGTTTTATCTTGTTATTGTTTAACTTACTTCTCCGTGCAGATCGTGCAGTCGTGTGTCATTGGCGTGGAACTATGAATGAAATGTTCGGCAGTGTAGTGTGTAACAATTTTACGAAGCTGGAATATTAAATTTGGAATTCATTTTAGAGGTTTTTTGTTTGTTTTTTTTTTTTTTTTTTTGTTTCAGAAAATTAATTTTAAAACATTAAATTTGTATAAAAATCGCTTTAGGTGAGGACTTGTCCTGCGTCATACTGGAACCGCTAGCATCGCAATAATCAAAATAGATTACTACGCAGCTTGGGATCGCTTTAGACCCAGAACAGACACCACAGAATGATAAGGTTCTACACTGTCTGTCGCTCATACAGTAATGTTTTATACAGGTAGTTAAATTGGTTTGTTATAAAGCTTTGAGGTAGAATAGAAGATCACTGGGCATAAATGGGTTCAAGCACTAATAAAGCACCATCTAATTTAATGTAAAGTACGATAAAAGCGCATTTTAAGCACATTTTGGAGCAAAAGTTTGAAAAGTCTTGTTGTTTAAAATCACCAGGTATTGACTGTCATTTCACGTAACTGAACAGAGATCATTGTTTATATATATATATATATATTTTTTTTTTTTTTTTTTTTTTTTTTTTTTTTGTCCATTTCATTTCCAAGAAAGGCATATATGTTCACCTTCCTTTTTTAACATTACGAAAACAAGCCTATTCAAACATACTGAAAATTTTACCACCCAAAATAAAAAGGAAAATTTTCAGATGAAAATTCTGATATTTTTCATTATTCTGCTCAAAACATAGATTGTGGGTGCTCGTTAGAACCGCCTCGCCGAGGCGGTTCTAACGAGTACCCACAATCTATGTTTTTGATCAGAAATAAGAAAAATAATGTATACCCCTGTAAACCCCGGTTTTACTATATAAAAGTGGGGTGTGAGGGGATTAAAATTATACAGGCGTGTTTTCGTGATGATCGGGGTCTTTTCTCGAGTCTATTTCTGTAATGAATAAAGTACAAGAGTGCGAAATAAGCCTAATGTCAGCAAAGAGTTTTCCTATCAACCAATGATACATTTTATTCTCTGAAACAATCAATTTGCACAAATAAATAATTGAATGAATGTTTGTAAGTATTAACTGATAATAATATCTTTTGTACAATTTTGACAAATAAAACAAAATACTGTGATATTCGTATCATGAATTACTGTTTAGAATGTCGTGAGGAATTTCGCACAAAGCAGCAGCAATTGGCTTGCAACGTGTGTTCTTGTGAAGTGCACAGAACATCGATACAGCTCTCTCTCTCTCTCTCTCTCTCTCAACAAATAATTCAACAGCGTAAATTAAAGAGCATTGTGCTTATTTTCAACACTTTTACATGCAAAATTAAGTTCTCTTAGCGCCATTGATTCTGCAAAACAAGAGACCAAATGAGCTAAATACAAATTTCAGACGCTCTAAATATTCCGTTTTAATGGCATTAAGTATAACTGCTTATAACTTAAAATCTCAATAAGTCATGACTTTATTATAAAGGATCTATCTATCTATATATATATCTATCTATCTATCTATCTATCTATCTGTCTGCCTGCCTGCCTGCCTGCCTGCCTGCCTATCTATCTATCTATCTATCTATCTATCTATCTATACTGCCACACACACTCGCGGACATTCTAGGCAGGTCTACGCATGGTCTTCTACTGAAAGACAGTAAATGAGTTGATTTTTTGCGTTTCTTTTTGTGTTCAGTATACAGCATATAATTTCCAAAAATGTCTCAAAATGAGAATGGAATTGACCAGAACCTTGAGTACAAGTTGACCGAAATGAGTACGAGTTAGTAACAATGAGGACGAATTGACCAAATGAGTACGAATTGACCAAAATGAGAACGAATTGCTTAAAATGCGCATTGACTTGTGCACAAGTTGACTGGGATTGGTGCACAAGTTCATGCAAGCATCATGTGAGAGAGAGAGAGAGAGAGAGAGAGAGAGAGAGAGAGAGAGAGAGAGAGTACAGTGGAGAATTAATAACTAAGCAGTCACCGTGATGGATTGCCGAAGTTCCATAGCTTCCTATCGTCAAGACTGAGTTATTCTGATCAGGTTAAATGAGCCGAAACGTCAGAAAAGGTACCTTCGGACATGTGCGCCCAGCACAGATTCAGATCAGTTTGATCAAAATCTTCACTGTGCGAAATTTTGATAGCCAAGAGTGCAAAGTCTCTTCATGCGAGCAACGAAGACTCTGATCAGACTGCGCGGATGCGCAGGCTGATTTGAGTCTTCGTTGGGCGTACATGTCAGAAGGTACAATTACTAATATTGGGGATCACATGATAAAGGAGTAATTATTCTGACTATTGAGTGTTTCACGCAAATAGAATAGAAGAATAAAATAGAATAGTTTTATTTCAAAATTCCAAAAGGCTGTAAAGCCGATGAGGATACAATATAATGAAACATACATGATGGCATATGACATATGACAGTGCAGAGCAATTACATAATATATCATTTATAATATAATTGTCTGATTATATTCGTATATTCTACGAATACCTCAGACAACATGTTTAATCATAGTAGCAACAGAAACAGTTTAGATATACTTTTCTGTAATGGAGAATGTAAATAGCTACTGTAAAACGCACGAAGGATGTCAGACAGCAAATATAAGCCTTAGCAATAGTCAAACTGAGAAATCCCTAATCAGCCTGTGCAACCTAGCTGACTGAATAGGTCCAGGAGAATGACTGGATTATTAATAAACGACGTACTTGATTATGTTCTCTGATGAAAAGCGAAGTCCCTGTTCAGACTGCACCGACGCTCTTGCTGTCCTCGTTCGCGTAGAGCCCGAAAATATGTTAAACCTTTCATCCCTGCAGACCAATACAAATACCTATACATACAGTGCAGATCCTGATGAGACTAGCCGTCTCATCAGGCTCTTCACTGTTTGCGGTTCTGTTACTATTTTTTGACTGGAACCACTGTTTGCAACAATAGATGTGTCCAAATTCAAAGTTGGAAGAGTCTATTTGAGAAAATCGGGAATTAAAAGGTTAAGTCATATATATGTAACATAGACCAATACTAAACAAAGATGTCCAGGAATAGCTATGTACAATCACAGAACATATAGCCTACCAATGACATCTTGAAGAAGAATAAACAATCTAAGACAGACAGAAAAACAGACACGTGTTATAAACCAACGAAGACGATGCATCCAGCTCCGTCGTCTCCAACCAGATGGGCACAATACCACACAGGACCCAGCATACACAACAATTCGATATTACACGGGGCTACCAGTTTTGAACTGCCCCTCCACCTTCATGTCTGAACATTGTATTTTATGCACGTTGTTCCTCGTGAAATAGGTAACACTAACATCGTGTTCATAAATATTAAAAAAAATGTTCTTATTTTTATTTATTTATTTATTTATTTTAATTTTATTCTAATCTATGCTATACTATTCAATACTCTTTTCTAAGCCGCGTAGTAGGAAAAGAGACGTTATAGCATATGCGAATAGCAAGGATTCAAAACGTCTCTGCAGAAACTATGCTGTTCCCTCACGTAAGCGGTAGAAAAAGGGTAACCAGCTAAAGAACAAGACATGCATCCTCGCTAAGGAGCCGGGCATGCAAAATTGGGTCGACGGAAAGTCCAAAGAGACTTTTCCTCTCGACGCGGCTCAATCTATTCTATTCTATTCTAAATATATATGCAGTCTTGTGCGGATCAATCTATATTCATAAGACTTCAAATTCGGGATATCATTTTACCCTAAGAATTTTGGAGAGACAGGCAGGTACAGGCGAGACCTGGCAGAATGCGGCAGCTAGTAAGGGTTTACAGTTTGCAACTCGACTAACAAGTTTAGAACCATCAAACGTCAGTAAATTGGACTTCTTCAAAATTCAGAGCAAGTATGTCAAAGAGTAAAAGTGTTCAAAAACTGAGAGTAAATATTGTAAATATGGTACGCCATCATAAGCCAGTCCATGCAGAATAGGGAAATCCCGTCCTCGGGGTAGGAATTTCAACCAGGGACTTGGCAAGCCTGTCCCTCGTTGAAATTCCAAACCCTCAGGTGAGATTTCCCTATCCTCCATGGACACTTATGACGGATTCTTAATCTCAGAATTATAATCAAGTCCTTTGGTATCATTTTTATATTCTCATAACAATAACACACAATGAACTGTTTATTGTTCGAAGCCTTTACTTATCGAGGCGTTTTATATTATTTCTCCAAGATAACATGGTTACTCCATGGAAGCGCATGATACGCTCAATATGCATGATAGAGAAACACGTGGAAAATGTCGCCATCTATAATTATGCAGTATAAAACGATTCTGACTGATCAGATTTTTAACACTACCAATCAAATGAGTCACATACAGGCAGCGCCTTAAAACGATTCACAGAAAAGAAAAGAGATTCACAGAAATAACCACTATAAATATCCCTTTACAGGTGCGCCATACTTAACCTAATAGGGTTACCTGACACATTAATGTGTTATTACTGATAACCATATGACAGTATTTGTCATAAATACACACTCATCACGAAAACATGCCTATATAATTTCGACCCCCTTAAACCTTTCTTTTATATAGTAAAACTGGGGTTTACATGGGGTATACATTGTTTTTCTTATTTCTGCTAAAAAATAGATTGTGGGTACTCGTTAGAACCGCCTCCCTGTACCCACAATTTATGTTTTGAGCAGTAATATGAAAAATATAAGAATTTTTTCTCTGAAAGATTTCTTTTTTTTTTGTGATGAAATTTTCTATATATTTGAATAGGTGAGTTTTCTAATGTACGTGTGCATCATAGTTCATCTAATAATGATTCCTGATCAATGTCAAAATATTATTGCTGATAACCAGCTGACTATTTTATCATGAATACTCTTACATTTTACACTTTATATAACCTTATAATAACACTTGACATACATCAATGTTAAAGCGTCAACAACTGACATATATTTCAATAATTTTCAAAAGCTTCAAATGAGTAAATGATCCTGAAGGGCCGTTAAGCCAAAGTTAAGAAATATGTTTGATATATAAAAATAAAAATAGGAAGATAGATTAACGGATTGGTGTCCGCCCATGACAATTTCTTTGGCCAAATTATCCTAGTCTAAACTGTCCTAGGCCGAAACGATTGCGGCCAAATTATCACCGGTTAACCTTTTCAGGCCGCATTCAAAAAAAAAAAAAAAAAAAACAGGTACATATGCAAACAGTGTGAATCCAGATGAGACGGCTCAAGAAGATTTGTCTCATTAGGTTCTACAACGTTTGTCATTCTGTTTTTTCGGTTTTAGACTGAACCCCATATTTGCTGCATCAGTAGACATGCCCAGATTCAAGAATGGAGAGTCCACTTCAGAAACTCAGGGATGAAAGGGTTAAATCAAAGACGTATAAAATTACTGTATTATTTACGTCCTTGGTTAAATATCTCCATACATAAAACCAGGATAATTTTCTGAACGAATAACTGATCACCTAAAACTGCATCTTAACCTTAACGTTTTATGAACGCACAAAAGGAAGGAAGGGAGGGAGTGAGGAACGAATGAACGAACGAACGAAAGTTGTTCTCGAATTATTATCCTGCTTGTAGGAAAATTGATTTTATAGACTTAAACTAGCAAAAAAAAAAAAAAGAAAAAAAAAAAAAGAAAAAAAAGGGAAAAGAAAAAGGAATACATTCAGGGGTCTTTATCAGTGTGCCATTTTAACAGTTGTGTTGAGTTGACATGTTTTTCACAGATGAGTTGGAAATACCAGAAAAAAAAATGTTTAAAACAACACTTTTCACACTTTTATATCAGTTAAGAACCTGTTGTAAATGGAAAACCTCGTTAAAGCTCGTTAAATCTAATTAACTGGTTTGTCATATTTGTGTAGTAATTATGAATGACATCGAGATCGTTGCAAAAACAAGATTAAGAATATTGATAAACACTTTATCTGATTGTCGTGTTTGCTTAATTTTCACACCTACCGTGTTTATGAATAATAATTAAAATGTTCATTCATGACCGATGGTTGGTTTCCCGCTCAGTGTAATAGCTTTTACGTAACAGTACAGTGCTTTCGGGACACAGTCATAGGACCCGTAGGCAAAACACTTCCGTTCCTCAATGTCGATTACTCGATTGAGACGATAATCGTAACACCGTGACCTCTTGAGTTGAAAGGTCATGTGAGCAAACAGGAGTCAACAATATATATGTTCTGGAGTTCCATGCCTGGTCATTATTCAAATATTCATCATCATTCTATCTTGTTTCAACTGAAATATCTACCAACTGCATGATTTTGTGCTCATCGAGATTGTATAAAGTTAAACCAAGAAAGGATAATAGTTGCTAAGGTATGATTAATTTACTTTTTCAGTTTATATCAGTCTCTGGGTAATTTCAGCAGAGAACATCGTTTTTTTCCCCAGAAAATAGGGTTTGGCATTTCATGCAGAATGACTACGAAAATAAGTTTTAACATTTAATGTAAATTGTCTTCTGATTTGCATGGAATATCAAGGCTTATTTTCCTGGGAAAAATAAAGCAAAAATATATTTCAAAATTTTGAAATGTGTTTTTTTTTTTTTTTTTTTTTTTTTTGTTTGTTTGTTTTTTTTTTTTTCTTTTTTTCCTAAAAAAAAGGCTTTGACATTTTTTATGCAAATTAGGAGACGATTAGCATTTAATATCAAAAGACTATTTTCTGGGAAAAAATGTTTAAAAATTTTGAACTATTTTTCTTTCCCTAGAATATAAGCTTTGACATCTCATGGACACGTCTCTAAAATAGATTTTGACATTTAATGCAAAGCAAATTTGCATGATCTGTTAAAGCCTGTTTTCTGAAGAAAAAAAAAAAAAAACAAAAAAAAACACAGTATATAGTCGGCTGAAATTTTTACCCAGCATGCTTGGCGTTTATCTGATGTTTACGATCAATCAGTCATGATGATGTAATACACCACTGGAAAAAAAATCGAACACACTGATCAGCTAGCGTATGTGAGCAGACTGGTATTAGGGTTTTCGTCAGTAGGCTATAGGGTATCAGAGTTTTGTACATACACGAATGGAAACGCCCTAACATATTTACCCTAAGTGTTAGAACAGACATATAGGCTTAGCAAGCAGTGTCATTACGAAAACACGCCTATTCAAACATACCGAAAAATTTACCACCAAAAAAATGAAAATTTTCAGATAAAAATTCTGACATTTTTTATATTTCTGCTCAAAACATAGATTGTGGGTACTCGTTAGAACCGCCTCGCCGAGGCGGTTCTAACGAGTACCCACAATCTATGTTTTTGAGCAGAAATAAGAAAAATAATGTATACCCCTGTTAACCCTAGTTTTGCTATATTAAAGTGGGGTTAAAGGGGGTCAAAATTTTTCGTGATGTAACCCATATTTGTAGCCACGGCATGTTACATCTGATCAGAGTCGACACTGTTCGGTACTCATTCAGTTGTTTTAGATACATCAACAAACAGAAAACTAGACTTGTTCAAGTTTCTAATAAGCCTGTTCACGCTCACCATTACGAAAACACGCCTATTCAAATTTATAGAAAATTTCACAACCAAAAAAAAAAGCAGATTTTCAGACAAAAACTTCTGATATGTTTCATTTTTCTTCCCAAAACACTGATTGTGGGTACTCGTTAGAACCGCCTCGGAGAGGCGGTTCTAACGAGTACCCACAATCTATGTTTTTAGCAAACTGAAAATAATATTGTATACCCCTGTAAACCCCAGTTTTACTATATAAAAGAGGGGTTTACAGGGGTCAAAATTATATAGGAGTGTTTTCGTGATGATGCTGTGAGAAAATCAGCAGACGACATTTTTTTTTAAAACAAAATATTTTATTATATTTCCCAGAAAAATAGAATATGAAATTCCATGGAAATTGTCTCCCAACCATGCAAACTGTCTCAATTTGCATGGAATGTCAAATCATCTTTTATGGAGAAAACTAGAAAAAATATACACCACCTTGACGTCTACTGAATTTGCCCTGAGAGTAATAATGGTAAAGGAATGAAGGTGTCCCAGTATTTCGGATGTCAACGGTAAATGGACCTGTTCAGATCGCGTAAATACAGCTCAAGGCTCATACCGTATTTACCATAAATATTTACAAAATGCTACATAAACAGAAATAAAAATGTAAGTTCATTTGACTATTTGGTGTGGTATCGAGGAACGATAAACAGTGCAGACCTGAACAAACTACTTTACAGGTACATGTAAGTGGAGTTTGATCTGGCATGAGGTGTAACGTAATGTGTTTTGTAGTTACTTTTAGAATTTGTTAATATAAGAACATTTGTTTCTTCCAGATTTCTGAAGTCATTACGAAAACATGCCTATTCAAATATACTGAAAATTTTACGACAAAAAATGAAAATTTTCAGATAAAAAATTCTGATAATTTTCATATTTCTGCTCAAAACATAGATTATAGGTACTCGACGAGGCGGTTCTAACGAGTACTAACAGTCTATGTTTTTGAGCAGAAATAATAAAAATAATGTATACCCCTATAAACTCCAGTTTTACTATATAAAAGGGGGGTAAAAGGGGGTCAAAATTATATAGGCGTGTTTTCGTGATGGGCCTAATGCAAGATCTAGAGGACATTTTCAGCTACTGTGGACATCTAAATGCAATATATTTGAATAGGCATTTTTCGTAATGATATGTAAATTACGAATAGGATAAATATGAAGCATATGTTGTGGACCTCAATGGAAGCTCCTGGCTCGTATACTTTACTAGTGCATTACGAAAACACGCCAATTCAAAAATAATGATTTTTTTTTACGACCAAAAAATGAAAATTTTCAGTTAAAAATATTCTGATATTTTTCATATTTCTGCTCAAAACATAGATTGTGGCTACTTGTTAGAACCGCCTCAGCTTTTGAGCAGAAATAAGAAAAATAATGTATACCCTGTAAACCCCAGTTTTACTATATAAAAGTGGGGTTCAAGGTGGTAAAAATTATATAGGTATATTTTTGTGATGGAATAAGTTTGTAAGCTATCGGTCACTGATCGGACTGTGCGGCTATTCGCATATGACATATCAACATTGTCTTATGTAGTTGCAAATCTTATCAAAACACTGTTATGAAATGCAACAGCAAGTTTCAGAAAAAAAAAACTCTCTGCAATGCCGCTTGACGGACACAGTACACGGTTATGCTCTAAAAACTGAAAACCTGGTAATACAATTTAACCCATTTATGCCGAGTGGACCCTTCTATCTCAAGTCTTTGGGCAGGTCCATTTCCTACAGAAGGGGTGTCTGTTTAGTTTTTATTATTATTATATTTTATAGAAATTCCTGTATTTAATGCAAACAGTGTAGACCCGGATCAGACGCCGCATTCTAGGAGCAAATTCTTTCCTACAATATTAGACCCGTTTTCAGAAGGCGGCCAAAAAAAAAAAAACAATCGAAGGCACAAAACATTACGAAAACATGCCTATTCAAATATACTGAAAATTTTACCACCAAAAAATGAAAATTTTCAGATAAAAATTCTGACATTTTTCATATTTCTGCTCAAAACATAGATTTTGGGTACTCGTTAGAACCGCCTCAATGAGGCGGTTCTAACGAGTACCCACAATCTACGTTTTTAAGCATAGATAAGAAAAATAATGTATACCCCTGTAAACCCCAGTTTTACATATAAAAGTGGGGTTTAAGGGGGGGTCAACATTATATAGGCATGTTTTCGTGATGGTCTCCCTTATGAAAACTGTAATAAGTGTATCAACCCATGTAAAATAAAGAAATAAGCATATGTCATTACGAAAACACACCTATTCAAATATATTGAAAATTTCACCACCAAAGATAAAAACTCTGATATTTTTCATATTTCTGCTCAGATTGTGGGTAACTGTTAGAACCGCCTCGCCGAGTACCCATAATTTATATTTTTGAGCAGAAATAAGAAAAATAATGTATACCCCTGTAAACCCCAGTTTTACTATATAAAAGTGGGATTTAACGGGGTCAAAATTATATAGGCATGTTTTCATGATGCAAACAAGCAGATTAGAAGAGTTGTGAAAATTACACGTAAAATTGGGGAGATCAACACCTATTATTGTCCCCTAACTCTGATAGACATATGGTAAGTAGCCAACAGGAACCAGAAGTGTGAACACACACGAGTTAGCAGATGTTTGAGAGAATTGTACCTTCTTTTATCCGTATATAACACCACTTGAGAAGACACTGGTATTTCAGTGGGACCTCTACCATATGAAAAGAGACCTTTTCTTTACAATCGACCACCCGTGACCCCAACATCCCATTTTCTCCTACGGTAGTACATGTATAATTATTAAATATTTAATACTATATGGACAAATTCAGCACTCGACAAATTGGTGCTGTTGGTTGTTTTCCAGAACATAGAATTAGACACTTCATGCAAATTGTCTCTTTGCATGAAATGTCAAATCCTACTTTCTGAAGAAGAGAAAACAAAACAGGAAATAGGATTTGACATTTCATGCCAATTGTAACCTTTGGAGTCAATTTGCACGAAATATCAAAAAACTGATTTTCTGAAAGAAAGAAAAAACAACAAAAAAAAAACAAGGACAATATTTCAAAATGTCGCCTACTGAATTTTTTTACACAGCATCTTGGACCCAGTAATATTAGGTCCGAGACAGCATGCTATTCGTTAATTTACCCTATGTTTTTTGTTGTTGTTTTTTTTTTTTTCTGTTTTTTTTTTTTTTTTTTTTTTTAATTTAAAGATAAAAAGACAACTGGACTACCTACAGATGGGTCTGAAAAGACAGTATTAGCTGAATGTAAACAGTGTAGACCCAAATCGAGCAATTTGATCTGGAGTCTACACCGTCCTAACCCTGTGGGCCTCCTTTTAGACCTTAGAAACCCTTTTTGCTTGAACCGTTCAGACAACAAGTAGGCGGTACGTCAAAGTAAACTGCTACTAAGTAAAACCAATTGAACTTTTACGGGAGAAAAAGTACCTACTGATATATGCGCCAAACGAAGATTCAAATCAGCATGCGCGTCCGCGCAGTCTGATCAGAGTATCCGATGTCCGCATAAAGAAACTTTGCGTCCTTGGCTATAGCCAAAATGCGCCCAGGGAAGATTCTCATCAGACTGCGCGAATGCGCAGTCTGATCTGAATCTTCGCTGGGCGCACATGTCCGAAGGTACGTTTTCTGGTGTTTCGGCACAATTATTTGGTAATAATTAAGGACAGGGTAACCTACTTGAATCCACATTTGTGGTGATGAAATTCAAATAAACAAGAGGAATATAAGAATGCACTGAATCTTGGTAAGACTTTACGTACCGCTTTTTAGGTTGGGATCGTGCGGGGTGAGGAAGGGGTGGGGCGATGCCGCCGTGTCTCATATAGGCTTGCAGAGTACAAAGCATACATCTATAATGTATATACATGTACTTGTGTTTACAATATTTGTCGCACATTTCTTTTTTCTTGCAAGGTTCAGTCAATATAGAGGAAACATGTTTACTAAACATTTGATTTGATCAAATCACCGTACTTACCCTAAGTATTTGGACAAACAGACCTGAACAAACAGTGTATATCCAGATGACACTGCAGCCGCGTCTGATTGGGGTCTTCACTTTCCCACTCATCCGGTAATTTTAGACACATTCACGAGTAGGAAAAGGGACTTGTTGAAATGGTAGAGTACGTGTGCGAATATTTAGGTTAAATGTGGTAACAAAAGTTTATCAAATTGTATCCAAAATATTCAACGAAGATACAATTTTTGAATCAAAACGGTTTCCACTGAACGGTCTGCTCCAAATACCCCTCTAGATCCGACCTTCGAGGTCGTCGTTATCCGTACGTGGCCTGAAGGATTCTTTATGACGAGGTTCTTGTGACTGTGAGCTGACTAAACAAACGTATTTTCTGTAATTTTCAGATGACTTCAGCAAAGAAAGTCCAGTATTACAACATTCCGTTCCTCATTGATGAGAAGGCGAAGATTGTGAAGAGTGTAACGAAGTACACAACTTGTAATGACGTCATCAACAAGTTGCCAAAGACAGATCACCCACTCGCCGTGTTTCAGACAGTCAGTGGAGAAGAGAAAGAACTAGCAGGCAAGACAAAATTGCTAAAACTCTGGAGATCTCATGGTTCTTCAAAGAAAGCGATGTTTGTGGTGAAAGCTTCAGAAGGTGTCAAAGAAAAGAGACTGTCGCTCAATATCTTTGGCAGCAAGAACAGAAGAAAGAGCGTAGAGGCAGCATCTAAAGACCGACTGAAACAAGTGACAGATTTGGCCTTCTATATCCAGTATCAGAAGTCTAAACTACAGAAGATCACTGAAACGAACGAGGTCTCATGTCGGAAAGGAATGCAGAAAGTGAAATCTACATCTTCAGTGGACAGTATGGATGCATTTCTTGCTAAAGCAGATCTTCAGAGGATGGGTCAGTTTCTTGACTTTTGTAGTGGTGTTACATCGTCTCAGCTTGGGGATGCTCCAATAGTAATTCCAGAACCTCAGACGGCGCGACCGAGAGTAAATAAGAACGTAATTAGAGACAGTTTGAAAACTGTGAAACTGGGATTTAAAAGAACTCTTACTTCTAAAGTTTCCATTGTTAGCAAATCGACATCAGCTAGTACCATCAAATCAACCGACACCGGCTACCAGTCACATGCTAGTGATATACGCAGACAAACTTCGGAGGAATCTCGGCCACCAAAACGTCACACATTTATTGATGCTGATTTGTCAGGCGTTCCACGTCATAGTACACCAGTTGCGAATCATGTTAGACCTGGGTTAAAGAGAAATGCAGCTAACAACACTCTTGATGTGACACTAAAGGCGCCTAAGATAGCTAACTTTGATGAAGAAGAAGGCAAATATGCGTTAATGACGCGTTTCATGGCTGACACTACAGTGTGCGCGGGAACCAGAAGAAACGTCCGCGTAAGTAAACTCCGTAGGAATACTGAATATTCACTGCCTAGAAATATATACGCAAGTGCCCCAGTATTGTTTCAATCACAGGAAGAGAAGTGCCGATTCTACTGGAATCAGAATTGTGACTCTGACAGTGACTCTTCATGCTCTGAGTCTGGCTCTTATTTAGAAAATTCCGATCTTGATGCAGCTTTTGTTGAGGATTCTTACGATTTAGACGATGCCCACAGAAACAAAACACTCGGAGAACTTTCTAAACCAACACCAAAGAAACTGAGGCGAGAATCTGCCGTATCAAATCTAAATATGTTTGATATGTACGCAAAACCCTTTGATGATACTGTTGACAGTGAACCTAAAGATACTGGATTCAATTACTCATTCGACTGTACATTTCCAGAGTTCTCTGACAGTCAGGATTTCTCTTTAGATTATAGCTGTAGTGAAACTGAAAGTGATCTCAGTAGTTCTTTTGAAGACAATTATTTTACCAGAGTGAAGGATGATGACTTTGATAGTTTTATGAAGTCCACTTTATCGATAAATGAAGGACCAAAAGTTCACAATTCCGAAAAAAAGAAAAGTGACGTCGGTTCTGATGAAGGACTTGGATCAATGGCTAGTGACTCATTTTCAGATGATGGAGAAGTTTTCATTTAAGACGATAAGATATTTACATTCAAGGGAAATAACTGTCATGACAATATTTTCCACTTTTATCATAGGGGCTACTTTTAAACGAAATATACACAGTTTTGGGGACTCATCTTAAAGATAAGAATTTGCTCCCAGCTGGGAGCAAATTCTCATCTTTAAGATGAGTCCCCAAAACTGTGTATATTGTATGTCCGAACACAATCGTTTTTATTATTGACACTTCTCATTTTTCTTTCTTTCTTTCTCTCTTTCTTTCTTTCTTTCTTTCAACTCCAACTGTCTTTTTTTCTCTTCTGTTTCCATCTTTCTTATGTGCTTATTACAGATTCGTTGCTGTAAAATAAAACGTATATGCTAAGAATCAAGTTTTGATTTTTATTTATTATCAAATTCGGAATTGCATCAGAAAAACAGTGAGCTGGTACTCGTATATCAGAGGAATATTTGGTGTTATTTCAGGGATAATTTCCACCAGTTCTCAATTAAAAAAAAAAAAAAAAAAAAAAAAAAGATATGTTGCAAGTACGCATTAGAAGTGCCTGGGCGAGGCGCTTCTAATGAGTTCCCACAACATATGATTTTATAGAGAAATAAGAAAAAGGAATATATCCGATAATTATTACCAAATACTCCTGCTTAACAACTCCTCTGTATAAAAGAAAACAAAATAAAGTATACCGTACCATCTTACTAATCAGTTTTTCTTGCATGCAGCACTGCATTCAGAGATGTAAAACAATTGCGAACGGTTTGCCGTGGATGACCGGAAGCAGGAGACTGTTTTAAGTTACAAACACCCTTTGCAAACATTCGAAGATATTTTGCATATCTAAACGCAGTCCCACATACAGTCGAACCTCAATAGCTCGAACACCGATAGCTCGTTTACCATGGCTAATTCGAACTCATTTTTGAGTCCCTACAAAATTCTTCCGCTAGCTCAAGAAAACAAATATTTAGGGAAATTTTCTTATTTTATCATGAAATTGTATGTTGTGTGTACTCATTAGAACCGCCTCATCGAGGCGATTCTAATGATGACACACAACATACATTTATTGTGAATGAAATAAAAAAAGTCATTGAATTATCGCTATTTGCTTCCTGAACTGGCACCATGATTAACCCTCAGTGGCTCGAACTACGTATGTCTCGAACAATTTTCTATGGTCCCAAAGATGTTCGAGCCATTGAAGTTCGACTGTATTTTGTAGACGATGTCATCTGATTCCGTATTTACCCAAACCATTGGGACAACGTAACTCTTTATAATACTTGTCCTAACATTAAATAACTCCCTCTTGATCAGTAAAAACTGTTGGATAAGTGGCTAACAGTGTAGACCCAAATCAGACACCGCTTTCTGCGTCGTCTGATCTGGGGTTATACTGGTTGCTCAGACCTCCCTGTCCAAATACCTAGGATTAGTACAGTAATAAGCCTGATTTGTGCCTGCATGTGTGCGGGTTTTTTTTTTTTGTTGTTGTTGTTGTTGTTGTTTTTTTTTTGTTGTTGTTGTTTTTTTTTTTTTTTTTTTGTTTTTTTTCGTTGTTTTTTTTTCCTCGTGCATTGCTGCTTTAACGCTTAGCATGCTGAGTAAAAATTTCAGCAGACGAAATATTGGAATATTTTGTATATGTTTTCAGGAAAACAGTTTTTCATGCAAATTGTCTCCAAAAGAAATGTTAAATATTGTTTTCTCAAGGATAGTAAGAAACATATCACCACTTAAATCGCCTGCTGAATTAGCCCAGAGAGTGGTAAAGGTTTAATGTGTCATAAAGTGAGAAATGGCTATTATGTAATCTCCTAACAGTAGAGCTCTTGCTCTGTCTGTGTATCCACGCCGTCCGTTCAGGGGTTTTGATTGTCCACTAACAGAATTGATGCATACTTAAGAAAATACAAACCATTGAAATTCTGCTATTAAGACTAACTTTGGAAATGCCTAAACGTGTTCTTGTTAGTGGGATGATCTTAATATTGAATATAGCATAATAAGAAAAAAAAAAACAAACATTTGGACTGAAAAAAGGTGGTCTTACTAGCGGAGTGGTCTTGTTGTCGGGTCGACATGGTCTTAATAGCGAACTTTTACTATCGACGAACAGAGAAGGCCCTGATCAGGCTGAATACCAGGGCCCAGTTGTTCAAAGCTAACGATGTCGTTAGTAGACGATTCGTTAAAATTCATATCGAGTGATACGCAAATATGCTGAAATTTTTGCTGAAAAAATGTGAGTAGCTTTTGCATACTCACATTTTTTCAGCAAACAATATCAGAATATTGTATATTGAATCTGCTAAAACAGTTAACGAAATGACCCTTAACGAGCTCGTTAAGCTAACGTCGCTTTGAACAACTGGGCCCTCGTTTTAAGCCTAAGTTTTCTCACCTATAGGCCTGAACAAACAATGTAGATCGAGATCAGAATGTGGCCTATGATCAGGATCTACACGGTTTGTCACTTATCCAACAGTATTTAGACACATTAACAGACAGTAAAATTGACCTTCAAATGTTAGTACGAATACAAGTTAGGTAAGGAATCTTTGTGATTGATTATTTGGAGTGAAAGTGGCAGCTGTGCAAGCTGATCTGCACATTCGCTGTTCGAATATGACGTAATGACCCGTTTGCTGAATTTGTTTTAACTCGGACTTTAACGGGACCGGATATATTTCTGCAAAGGGAGACAACTTTAATGTCTTCCTGTTTACTTTACTGCGGTGCATTACCCTTCAGAAAAGGGCTCTACTCTGTAAGGAAAGAATTTGCTTTTCTTATAGAGTAGAGCCCTTTTTAGAATGGGATAAAAACAATTTTGACAGAGTTGTCTCCCATAAAAGTGTTTTTCTTATACAGTAGAACCCTTTTCAGGGTATCGTTTTTCCTTTTTGAATTTGTTACAACTATTCCATTCCAACTATTCCATTCCATGAAAACCTCCAAGACAACCACACATGTCGTGATTATCATGGACTCTGCCAGCATCGGCACACCACTAATTTTACTAAACACCGTATTTACCATACACGTTGGGACACCTTAACTTCTAACCATTCTTGTTGGAAAACCTAGCACGTCCATCTGACTACGAGCTGGTGCGTCTAGAAACTGCTATATAAGTGGCAAACAATGTAGACTCTGCTCTGGCGTCGCGTTCTCTGACCCGGATTTACACCGTTTACTGTCCGAATGCCTAAAGGACTAGCATGCTACGGAAAATGGAATTAAGACTCGGAATACATTTTGAAACATACAAGTACACTGTCTACACATGAAGAGACGCAATCAAACCAAATTTGCCGTTTTCACCCCCACCACCCTCACCTAAGTTCTTAGTCCTAAGTTCCAAATTTTCTTTGTACTGAATTAAAATAATAATAAGAGGAATTAGATCAATGTTATATACTTGTAAGTAAACACTCGGCTGTTTATATATCGCATATGTGCGTCCAAAGGAAAAGCGGAGGCGGTTCTGCGTGCTAGACGCGTGCCAATAAACTCGTTGTGTAACCAATGATAGGTGTAACCGAAATGTGATTTTTACATAAAAGCTTTGCGTTTCGGTGCTTATAGCGGCGACCCGCATATATAGTTGTGGTAATCACACATCAAATACGGGAATTATACCGAACCCAGCTTAAGTGGAAGTACCTACAAAGACTCTTGATATAGCAGTAGTGCATTCGACATCACGAAAACATGCCTATATAAATTTGACCCCCTCCAACCCCACTTTTTTATAGTAAAACTGGGGTTTACAGGGGTATACATTATTTTTCTTATTTTGCTAAATAACATAGATTGTGGGTACACGTTAGAACCGCCTTGCCGAGGCGGTTCTAACGAGTACCCACAATCTATGTTTTGAGCAGAAATATGAAAAACATCGGGGGTTTTATCTGAAAATTTTTGAGTTTTTGGAGGTGAAATCTTCTATATATTTGAATAGGCATGTTTTCGTAATGATGACGAATGGAACAGAATGTTTTATTATCCAATTATGGCTTCTTTCGGGTATACAATTAACGAGATTCTTCGCTTCCATATCGATTTTGCCCTCAAATGAAATCATGCTTCAGCAAGTACGAGAATTCATCAAGGCATCAAATGAGCAGCTTATAAAGGGTTGGTGCGTCCAGTCCTGGAATAAGGCAGTTAGGTTTGGGACCCCAAGGTGTAGTCAGGTAGAACTGGAAAGCGTGCAAAAACGCACAGTCATATTTGTAACACTGTCTAGTGATCTAATACAGTCAAAATGTTGAAAACAAAAACTCACAGAATAATAGTAACTGTCAATACAGTCATTGGCACCTATTATTTGTGTACAAATCAGAGGTAAATTTGACAGTTCGGAGTGAACCAAAACTCATTTAGGTCAGTTCAATGATTCTTGATACAGATGCCATCATGTGCGACATAAGCGTGCATGCAATTGCTGAAGCTAAACGACCCACTAGCTTTTTGAAAAAAAAAAAAAAAAAAAAAAAAGCTATTACTTGTAAAATGCAGTTATGCAGGATTTAGGGCAGAGGCTATTGACACAGTCGCCGGGCCAATAAAAAGGGATGTTATTGACACGGCGTCCGGGAATTTCAAATACATGCAGTAAGAAAGTCAGGGCTTTTTAAGATGTGGGCCTTTTTTAGTCCTAAAACGCCTTCTAAGACAATGCAAGCAAATTATTCTCCCTTCCTTGCACACTAATATTATGTTACTTTATTGTCATTCTGACACCAAGCTCGCAAGGGGCAACATGCTTTTGGAGATTGGAGAAGAGACAGTAAAATATTATTTTGATTCGGTTGAAGTTGATTTTGGTCAGTGAAAAAAGGAAATGAGTACGTGCATTAAGACCCAGTTGTGCCCCCTTCTTAACAAATACGTTTCTACAAATTGTGTTCCTTTATCCAAGTCTATCACCAAATATAAAGGGAAATATGTGCCAGGGCCCCTTGAGAAAAAATATATGAGGTAAAGGTTCAGTCTCAGCTATGCAATGTATACAATTCAACTCATCATGAAAACATGCCTATATAATTTTGACCCCCCTGAACCCCACTTTTATATAGTAAAACTGGGGTTTACAGGGGTATGCATTATTTCTCTTATTTCCGCTCAAAAACATAGATTGAGGGTACGCGTTAGAACCGCCTCGCCGAGGCGGTTCTAACGCGTACACACAATCTATGAGCCGAAATATGAAGAATATCATAATTTTTTATCTGAAACTTTTTCATTTTTTGGTGGTAAATTTTCAGTATATTTGAATAGGCATGTTTTCTTAATGTGCATTAATTCTGCATTGCTAAAGCATAAAAATGGTCAAAAAATAAAAGTTGTACCAGAATCAAAATGTTTGTGTTTTTGTGTTTAGGTATGACTTACGTTTCAGGTTTTGAGTTTGAGTTTTGATTTTGGGTTATTATGTCTAAATAAGGATTTATCAGGGCTCATGCGTGATGAAATGAGCAAATGTATGTCATTTGTTTTACATTTCTGGCGATTTTCAACACTTGGCTGGTATAGAGCACACCTAAAATACCAAAGATATACAGTCAAACTTCAATGGCTCGAACATCTTTGGGACCATGGAAATTTGTTCGAGAGATGGGTAGTTCGAGCCAATGAGATTTAATCATGGCGCCAGGTCAGGAAGCAAATGACGATAATTTATGGAAATGTTTTCGATCTTCAACAAAATAATGGTATGTTGTGTGTACTCATTAGAATCGCCTCGATGAGGCGATTCTAATGAGTACACACAACATACAATTTCATAATAAAATAAGAAAATTTCCCTCAATATCTGTTTTCTTGAGCTATCGGAAAAATTCCGTAGGAACTAAAAAATGAGTTTGAATATGCCATGGTAAACGAGCCATTGAGATTCGACTGTATGTAGTAGATCTTGTCACAGGATACAGCATATCTCAACACCTTCTTGGTATTCAGTAGTGCTTGCCAAGAGTTTCAAGTTATTGAAAATGCCAAAAAAAAAAAAAAAAAAAAAAAAGAAGGCATTTTGCAGCTATTTCTCACAATTTAATGTCTGTGGGGCCATTCAGAAAAAGGGTATTCATACCGTAAACTACAACCATGCTACTAAATACTTGCAGAGAAAGCCATGTGACTTTGATTATTCAGCAATTTTTAGGCATCCTTAATGCGCGCGTTGTCCTATGTTGGTGATTGAGTTTGGGCTACCGAACATATGAAGCAAGATCATAATTTGCACGCACAGATATAGGTAGCGCCTGATTGTGTGTACTACACAAGACCGTTTAATTATTTTCATTTTGGAGGCATGCGCATTTGAAATCATGTAGTTGGAAATACGATTTGCTTACAATTTGGAATTCCAGTGTCCAAATAAAGGAATTCTCTTTTCATTGTCATTGCAACACACATGGTTAAGGAATTTAATATAACGCAGAGGCTAAGATTCTCATTTTCTATAAAGCCGCCAGCGGTATCAAGTAACGGCGCAAAAGTAAACAAGAGGACCATGATGGTCCTTAACGCCCACTTGTGTTGAAACGTAGGTCACGGTCACTCAATGTCTACAACATTCATTAATCTGGAGGACATAATATTTAACATATCCATAACTCTATCAAAATTTAGTGTACTTTAACCTCAAAACGATATGCTCTGTATCACTTCATGGTCTAACTGTCTGTCTACCAAGTTTCAACCCCATTTTATGTAAGGTTTAGGAAGATCTGAAGGAGTTGTGACTAGGTCAAAAATAGGCATTTTCAGCAACAAAGTGGACGTTACTCAAAAATAAATAATTTAATCTGAACAGTTTCGAATTTATCCAAGACTTCATCCATGTCAACCTTATCTGCAAAGTTTCAGGATGATCTGATAAAAACTGAATGAGTTATAGCTGATGATAGTCAAATATAGGCTTTTTCAACAATCAAGAGATAATAAGTCTAAAACAAATGATCCGATCTGATCAGTTTTCAAACTCGTTTGAGATTCCATCAATGTCCATCTTATCTGCAAACCAGGAAGATCCGATCAAATTGAAGGACTTATGCTGATGACAATGTCAAACAGAGGCTTTTACCAGCAATTGCGGGGACGTAACTGTATGATTATTGATCCGATCTGGCCAATTTTCTAAAATGTTCGAGATTTTATTCTTTTCACCTTACTTGCAAGTTTCAGGAACATCCCATTAAAACTGAATGAATTACGCTGATGACAAAGTCAGTCTGGTCGGGTTTCGAAATCATCCGAGATTTCATTCATGCTCACCCCGCACCCCCCACCCCTCACCCCCCTTGACTGCAAGTTTCAGGAAGACCCAATCAAAACTGAGTGAGTTTTGCTGATAACAAACTCAAACAGAGGCTTTTTAGCAATCAAGGGGGCGTGTCTCTAAGATTAAAGCTCCGATCTGGCTAGTTTTTAACCTCATCTGAGATTCCATCCATGTCCCACTTATCTGCATGTTTCAAAAAGTTCTGATCAAAGTTGAATGATTCATGCTGCTGATAAAGTCAAACAGAGGTTTTTTCTGCAATCAAGGGGCAGTAACTCTATGATTATTAATCTGATCTGGCCAATTTTCAAATATGCCAGAGATTTTACCTATTTCCACATTATGTGCAAGTTTCAGGAACATTCCATTAAAACTGAATGAGTTGCGCTGATGACAAGGTCAAACAGAAGCTTTTTCAGCAATCAAGGAGACGTAACTCTAAGATTAAGGACCTGATCTGGCCAGTGTTTGTACTTGTCCGAGATTCCATCCATATCCACATTTTCTGCAAGTTACATGAATATCCCATAAAAAATGAAGGCGTTATGGTGATAACAAACATTTTCCCATTGTATGTTTAACCTTGTGGTTGCCATAACAACCAAGGTTTCATTGGATTTCCGTGAAAAGTTTATGCCCTCAATCCCCCACCAGAGGCTACAGATGAGAAATGACTGAGATCAGCCTGCAGATTGTGAGGATATACATGTAATTGCTCAATGGTGCTGACGGACGACGGACGGACGGACGGACGACGGACGGGCCATTCTCCTATAAGCTCCCATGGAGCCTTCGGCCCAGGTAAGGTTGAAAAAGTAAAAAAGGTAAAAAGGTAAAGTTGACATTAAGAAACGCGAGGAATTCTGAAGGAATTAAAACGTTTATATGTAAAGTTTGTGATGTAATATGTGGTAATGTCTTTGCAGGAGATGATGCATTATTTGCAGGTATGCAGCTGTAAAACGGTCAGTCGCACATAAAATGCGAAATAAATAACCTATGCGGTCATGTAGCAAGGTGCGTGTCATACAAATAGGCATAAAATGATTTCCAATGTCATATTTTTAATTCTTTCCTTTAATAGTTTGATAATGAATTCGAGTATTGTAATGAACAACAGGACTATACGTGGAACGTCTCTTTATGCTCGATCTTACTGGATCCGTTCCTGTATGTATTCTACAACAGTGCGGTGAATCACGCTATATACGATAAATGTACGACAAAGGAATGACAGTCACACCATTTTAAAAAGACTGTAGAATAAGGAAACAGTCGATAACCGGTAACTTATCTTGAAATGGTGGAAGCAATGAAAATTTTGCAATTTATGATACCCGTGAATGTGCAGAGGACACCAACATGGCATAAATTGTGAGATCCAGAACAAAATGCAATGACATTTCCTGGATACAGATAATATGTCTGTTATTTGTAGGGTTCCGTACGATAAATGGTTTTATAAACTTACACCTTTTCAGAAAAATCGCCCAGCAACTGACCAACCCTATTTCAATTTATGAAAGAAATCCACTCAGGCGCCGTTACATGGTCCCGCAGGCGGCGTTACAGGCGATTTGGTTACTTAGGGGGCGTTATGGCTACCCATCGTGATATAACAATGACATACCATTACACGATGTTCCGATCGTGGGCTGGGTGGCCTAGTGGTGAGTGCACTCGACTTTCATGCGGGGTATCGTCGGTTCGAATCCCGCTTGGGTCGAGACTATTTTCAGACCATTAGTACGCCTAGCTCATACTCGACGTGCCCTGGGTTGAGTATAAAGTGGACAGGGCGGCGCTTGATGACAGACAGCGGCACCAAGTGTGCATAGGTGATCAATGAAAGCGAGGCTGTACAAATACACGCGCATAACATTCGCCGCTGCCTCCGTGTGCATCGGCTGCCTGGTAGCGTTAAAAATCCACACAACAACAACGATGTTCCGATCATATTGTGAAAGATGTATGAGTGCATGCATGTCTGTAGATTTTGTTGAACTTGTGTCAAACCCAGCATTCGATCACGGTTTGTTCTGAATTAATAAACAAGTAAATAAACAAGTATTAATAAACAAGTAAATAAATAAATAAATAAATCTAACATAAGACTTTTAAAAAAGAAAAACAAGAAGAAAGTGAACAAAAATGTCTACAGTACCTGGTATTCATGGGTGGTTACCAATCCATGCATTAACCGGGCTTTAGCACAAGGAAAAAACAAGAACCATTTGCACACTTAGATGTACCTTCAGTTACACACCCCGCCTTACCTGGTACACCACTGACCCCAACCCCGCCCCCACCCCCTCCCCGCCCCCTCTTCCACACACACACACACATACACCCAAATAAATGTATACGAAAATTCAAAGCATGAATGTCATTATAATCCAGTGGGTACATGATATTTATACAACGTCACATCAACGCCGATGCAACGTCATGTGCCCGCTTGGAACTATCATTCTCTTTGAAAAGGTGAATCGTAGCCTCTGTGTTGTACTAAATTACTGAACCATATGTGTTGCAATCAAAACGAAAATAGAATTCGCCATCGCGGCATTAGAATTCCAAATTCGAAGCCGCGTGTATGCCAAAGAATCTGATTTTGTGGCTGGGTTACTCTGCTGTAGTAGCTAGGGCATAAAAACAAAATGCCTAGATGTTAAATGTCTGACCCATTGATTCTTTAATTGGGAATGATTGCAGTCTTCCAAGAGGCTGATGTAAACTTCTGAAAGTATTACAAGTATTACATTTCACAAATAGCTTGGTCTACGCTAAGCACACATTAACTTATGTGTACGTATGTCATTGCTAAAGGAATGGAAATATTTTTGTATCGTGTAAATATGTTCCGTTATTGTATACCACTTTGATCAAATGTTACCAGAGCAATGTTAACCTGTCAGATGGCCTACATGAGAGTTGTATGCCGAAACAGTGTTTCAGCTAGTCCGGGGTTTTAGTTATAATCACGTTAAGCATTCAATGGAAAATAACATCGAACGTTTAAGAGTTTCTACGTCCGTTTACTTTGAGCAGTCAGTGGAAAATAGCATTGGACCAGTCCATGACCTTTGATAAAGAGTTTGCAGGGCAATAGCAAACTCTAATAATAACACGTCATCACGAAAACATGCCTATATAACTTTGACACCCTTAAACCCCACTTTTATATAGTAAACCTGGGGTTTACAGGGGTATATATTATTTTTTTCAATTTCTGCTCAAAAACATAGATTGTGGGTACGTGTTAGAACCGCCTCGCCGAGGCGGTTCTAACAAGTACCCACAGTCTATGTTTCGAGCAGAAATATGAAAAAAAATATCAGAGTTTTCTTTTTAAATGAACATTTTCAGTTTTGTTTAGGTGAAATTTTCTATATATTTGAATAGGCAGGTTTTCATAATGTGAAAATGAGCCGTAAACCCAGAAAACGTTACTTCGGATATGTGCGGCGAGGGAAGATTCAGATCAGCAGTCGCATTCGCGCTGTCTGATCATAATCTTCATCTAGCGTATTTTTGATAGCCAAAGATGCAAAGATTCTGCATAAATATGGACAACGAAGACTCTGATCAGACTGCACGGATGCGCTGACTGCGCGGATGCGCAGGCTGATTTTTTATTCTTATTTGGACCCATATATCAGAAGGCACGTTTCCTCACGTTGCGGCTCAAATGTCATAAGCCCAACTGAGCTTCTGCCAATGCTATAAGAACTAGTGTCCTGTGTGTCAGTGCTGTAGTACGTGCGTTTTTGCCAGTATGCACCGCGCCATGCGAAAACGTGTCTCCGAGCGTATGCCGACAGCAACAGCATCCGTGCAATCTGATTAAGCCACTTACTGTCAGCTACCAGAATCGTTGGATACAAAAGAATGTATGAAAGCAAAGCAAAGGCCAGACGATACTTTGTCCATGTGCAAGATTATCTGAATGCGCGTTTTGGGCATTTTCGAAGGCACTTTTTCGCTTGACGCGGCCGAGTATGTAAGTGGTAAGCTACTTAACTGCAATGGTCAAGCTTTTGAGGTTCAACGTTGAGGTTATGCATTTAACTATCCAGTCCTAATTTCTCGTTCAAATACGAGACACGATCAAAATGTTCTCGGCCGCTGTACTTTGGAAATGACCAAGAGCAGAAATTGTGTCATTATTTCTCACCGTAATCTCCCTTTGCCTCGATGCACTTTCTTCAAAGCTGTTCCATTTTGCTTATCCCTTAAAAATAGAAGCCTTCTAGCTGGTCCACTAAGTGCTCATTGACAACATATATGACGCCTTCATTGCTTTCAAAATTCCTACCACGAATGTTAGTTTTCAGATTTGGAAACAGATAGAAGTCCGAAGGAGCTAAATCTGGATAATATGAGGGATGAGGAAGGACCTCGAAGCCGCATTTATGTGCAGCAGCCATAGCAACTTGAGTGGTGTGGGTAGGTGCATTATCTTGCAAGAGCAGAACACCTCAAGTCATTTTTTTTCTCCTTTTCTTCACAATCTCCTGACGCAGTCGTCTTAGTTCTTCTGCATAATATGCACCATTTATCGTGCGACCTCCCTCAAGATAATCCACCACAATAACGCCCTGACTATCCCAAAAGATAAAGGCGAAGAAACTCTCTTCAATTTCTTAGGAGGTGTGTGGGGTAGGGGGGTGGATGAGCCAAATTGTTTCCATTGAATACTCTAATTTTTGGCCTCAGGATCAGAGTGATAGACCCAAGTCTCGTCTTGGTTCACAGAAAAGCATGAATTCCTCAGGGTCATCTTCATAGAGAGACAGCAGATACATAGAAATATCAAGCCTGTTCTGATCTTTGGTCAATATTCTGGGGACCCATCTAGCTTAGATCTTTGACATCCCTAAGATATCGGTCAAGACAGACTGAGCCAATACATATGCTCATTTGTCTAGGTATATCACGCAGGCTTCTTCTCTTGTCACACAAGATCACACTGTACACAAACTCAATGTTTTTGTCTGTAGTAGCCTTTTTAGTGCACCAAGACCTCCACGCTCTCCTCCCTCTCATAAATTCAGCAGCCCATTTCTTTATCGTGCTGAAAGAAGGAGACTCATCTCCAACGGTTTTCATGTCGTCATGAATTTCCTTCGTGGAGATGCTTTTCTTACAGAAGTAATTTATGACTGCTCTACTTCAACTTTGTCCATTTTCTCAGGTTAACACACCCTTCCCATGTTTGCAACGAATTTCTTCTGAAATCAATAGCTTTAAAATTTTATTCTTTCTACCAAAGATGTTGAATAAGACAAAATTATTAACTGACTGGGGTTTCGTTTTAATTTATTCATTCTAATCATATCAGGCCGAAAAGTTGGTCGTACCTCGTTTGTCGCTTGTTAATTTGTCATTTATCGCTTGCTAATTTGGTCGCCGGTGTACTAAAATTAACCCTTTCAGCACAGCAGACCAAAACCAATACCTGTGCAAACAATGTAGATCCAGATGAGACGGCTCGTAACGAGCCGTCTCATCAGAATCTACACTATTTGCCATTTTGCTTTTGATTTTAGACTGCAGCCCCCATTTGCATCAGTGGGCATGTCCAAATTCAGGAATGGGAGAGTCCACTTCAGAAACTCAAGGATGAAAGGGTTAAGATGCAATTTTAACAAATTTATCAAATCAAAAGGCCAAGGGACTTTTTGGGGTCTAAACAATACTATATTCTACCGTAATTTATATTCTGGGTGCTCAAGATAGGGTATAAAAGTTATATAAAAGGACAGATGGGGTGCTTAGTGACTCTAACCGGCTCATATTGTCAGTAACTGCCAAGCAAACACATGAAGTCATAATAAGGTTGTTTCGACATTGATGCGACGTTATGGGACATCGCAGCGACGTCGAAATGACGTTACTACGACGTTGTGTGTTTACTGGGTATGTCCAAGTGATGCGTATAGAAAACAGATAATAAAACGGTATGCAGAGTACTGGAGGTACACATATACAGCATGCGTGCGTTATAACTGAAACAATGTTGAAAGGACCGTAAGAGTTCAGAACTCCGCCCATGCTGTCTTTGCATGGTCAATTTCAAACGCTCTAATCACTTACTCTGCTTTCTACGTGTGTCTGAAAGTCATTTTCACGACGGTCGGTGCTTTGCTCAAAAGAATAGATTATCAACAGTTGTTGTTGTTGCTGTTGTTAATACTTCATTTCATAGTAAAACGACCGCAAATTATGTACACAATTTTGGGGAAGCAAGTTTGGCTGTAATATTGTTGCAAAACATCAATAAATTTCAGTGGAGAAAAGCAAAAAAAAAAAAAAAAAAAAAAAAAAAAGTTCTTAGAAATATTTTCAAAGAAAAAATCAATTTACTATAGAATTGGCGTAGACTGTAAATTGCATACAGAAACAAGAGGACCGTGAGGGTCCTATATAGCTCACCTGAGCAAACAGATATGCATACTTACTATTGCAGTTTCAGCCAAATTCACTGCTTTAAGATTTTTCTATAAATTTGATGTTCAAGAGTGACACGATGGTCCCATAAAATAGGGTAGCAATGCCATATATAGCAAGCAGTATTTCATTGTTTTTAATCTGATCTTCAAAATTACTATAAATATAGTGAAAATAAGCCCCGCCCCTCCTTCCCCCCGCCTCCCACCCACCCCCACCCACCCCCCACCCCCCACCCCCCCTACCCCCCCCCCCCCCCACACACACACACTCCCCTGGGAGCCATGTTTTTGACGCATCATGATGGCTTGAACAATTTTGGGAGAGTGTCGTCAAAGAAATAGTTCTGCTAAATTATATTGAAATCGGTCTAGTGGTTTCTGACAAGAAGATTTTTAAGTTTTCTGTATAGATATATAGGGAAAATAAGCCTCGCCCAGGGCGGCCGTGTTTTTTGACGAATCATGATGGCTTGAACAATCTTAGTAGAGTGCCTACAAACTGCCTACAAAGGACCATTGCTGCCATATTATATTGAAATCGGTCTTGTAGTTTCTGATAAGAATTGTTTTAAAGTTTTCTATATAGGTATATAGGGGAAATAAGCCCTGTCCTCATGTTTTTAACGAATTATCATGGCTTAAACAATCTTGATAGAAGGTCACTAAAGGAACATTTCTAATAATTATTTTGAAATCGGTCCGATGGTTTTAACATTTTTCTATATAAATATATAAGGAATCCAGCCCCTGGTGGCCACGTTTTTTGTAACAAATCATCATAGCTTGAACAATCTTGGTGGAGGGTCACCAAAGGAACAAGAGATGAATTATATTGAAATCGGTCCAATCGTTTCTGCCAAGAAGATTTTTAAAGTTTTCTATATAGATATATAAGGAATATAAGCACCGCCCAAACCCCCTACCCCTCCCCGCTAGCAGCGATGTTTTTTTGACGAATCATGCCGGCTTAAACAATCTTGTAGAGGGTCACCAAAGGAACATTCCTGCCAAGTAATATAGATATCGGTCCAGTGTTTTCTGACAAGAAGAGTTTCTTTTTTTTTCTATATAGATGTATAGGGAAAATATCCCCCGTACACTGGTGGCCATGCTTTTACTTCGAATCTTGATGACTTGAACAATCTTGACAGAGGGTTATCAATGAGACATTTCTGCCAAATTATATTAAATCGGTCTAGTGGTTTCTGACAACATGTCCTAAAGTCTTCTATATATATATATATATATATATATATATATATATATATATATATATATATATATATATATATATATATATATATATATAATATAATATATATATATATATATATGGAAAAAAGTCCCGCTATCTAGCGGCCATGATTTTTTTAATAAATCATGACAGCCTGAACAATCTTGTTAGAGGGTCCATATGATCATTCATGCCAAGTTATATTGAAATCGGTCCAGTGGTTTCTAGCAAGGACATTTGTATTTTAAAATAAATAAATAAATAAATAGGGAAAACAAGCCTACTGGCTGTTTTGACGAATCACCACGACTGGAACAATCTTGATAGAGAGACATCAAAGAAACATTCCTACCAAGTTATATTGAAATCGGTCTAGTGGTTTCTGACAAGAAGAGTTTTAAAGTTTTCTATTGAAATATATAAGGAAATTAAGCCCCGCCCCTAGCGGTTGACTAGTCTCAGCTTACGCAAATGTATATATATATCATTGAAACCCATTCGTTTTCATTTGTTTTCTGATGAATCATGATGGCTTGAGCAATTGGAACATTCCTGCCACCTTATATTGAAATCGGTCCTGTGGTTTCTGACAAGAAGAAATGTAATGTTTTTGTTGTTTGTTTTTGTTTATTTTTTTTGTCGCTGTTGTTGTTGTTTTTTATTGTTGTTGTTGTTTGTTGTTAGAGTTTTTTTGTTGTTTTTTTTTGTTGTTGTTGTTGTTTTTGTTTGTTTGTTGTTTGTTGTTGTTTTTTGTTTTTTTTTTTGTTTTGTTTTTGTTTGTTTTTTTTTTTTTTTTTTTTTTTTGTTGTTTTGTTGTGAGCTAATAAAACGACAAGCAAAAACGTCTGTCCGAGTGATGTCTAATGCACAATACTTTCTTTTCAATTTTTCGCAACACCTAAACATTCTGTAAGCAAACACTGCTGTTGATGAGATAGCGCGGTGCATCTGAGCCTCCAACTTAGATGTGATCCGAAATCATCATGAAAATATGTTATTCAAATATATAGAAAATTTCATCTCCAAAAAGTGGGGGTTTTTGTCAGATGAAAACTCTGATATTTTTCATATTTCTGATCAAAACATAGATTGTGAGTACTCATTAGAACCGCCTCGGCGAGGCGGTTCTAACGAGTACCACAATCAATGTTATTGAGCAGAAATAAGAACGATTATGTATACCCCTGTAAACCCCAGTTTTACTGTATAAAAGTGGGTTTTAAGGGGGTCAATATTTTACAGGTATGCTTTCGTGATGACACCAGTGACAGAGCCACAGGACTAATGAGTCCAATGCAGTGATCAATAAAACCAGGAAGTCTGACAACCATGGATTTCTCAGAACCGTCTGTGTATAAAAATTGTCTTGAATTCAAAAATGTTGACTAGTCTCAGCTTACGCAAGTGTGTATATATATCATTGAAACCCATTCGTTTTCATTTGTTATCTTAGTTGTTTTTTGTTGTTGTTGTTGTTGTTGGTGGTGGTGGTGGTGGTGGTGGTGTTTTCGGTCATGGAAGATCACCGGAAATCCGTTTTAACGACCATGCACATACAATATGCTTTCATACAAAGGAAGCACAGTTCCAAACTAAGAACTTTTTCTTTCAAAAATTATTTGATACTTTGTATTTCTCCAAGAACACATGGTGTGGCTTCTCATGAGGAGAACCTCGATTAAAATCTTCTGATAAGTACAGTAAAACCTGTGTAAGAGAGCCACCTTTGAGATTGACTTTAAATAATGGTTGATGTGGAAAAAGTTGTTTGTCTTATAAAGGTACATGTCATGTAATTTTGCTAGCAAAATTACATGACATGTACCTTTATAAGACAACCACCTTTCCACATCAACCACTAAGGTCAATTTCAAAGGTGGCTGTCTTACACAGGCTTTACTGTACACAAATCGTTCGTTCGTGCAGAAAAAATGATATATATTTATCGGCATATTCCTATTATCTGGAGTTATGAATAAGCCGACTTCCTCCCTGGCACTACTTCATAAATGCCAGTGGAAAAAACCTTCGTCCACGCCATAAGAGAGCGTGTCCGGCAACTGTGAGTAAGGCTTCTCAAGTTAGCCAATACTTGTTGGAGCATTCCATAATTCTGTATACAGAAAAAAGCAAGCCCAAATCATAGTAAAGCAGTAAAGTGAAGCCTAGTCCGGATCGCTGTCAGCATTTTATGCCAGCAGAACCCATTTCTCAAGACACTACTGAACCCATTTACATGTTTGCCGAGTGAACTCTTCTACCTTAACTCTTTGGACCGGTCCATTTCCAATAGAAGGGGCGTCTGGTTATTTTTGTTATGACCATGTTTTATAGAAATTCCTGTTTTTTATGCAAACAGTGTAGACCCTAATCAGACGCCGCGTTCTGCGGCGTCTGATCTGGTCTACACTGTTTGCCAATGTCTTGTTTTTTTATTGGAGGCTAACATTAAATGGGTTACAACAATTTATCATAAGTATACCGACATCTAGTTGCTAAAAACACTTCTAAAATGTAAACAAATCCATTTCATCGCCTTATTATTTGAATGAACGGCAAACAGTGTAGACCCTGATCATATGCCGCGTTCTGTGATGTCTGATCTGGGTCTACACTTGTTTGCGCAGGCCTATATGTCAGAATACTTAGTATAAATACGATAATATAAACGTGACGGAAAAGAATGTCTTCTGGGTAATGTGGACAAAATCAAAATCAGACTTTTATCTTGCCAAGGTCTTTGCTTTCTTCTAACAGAATCACTATATCGCCGAAAAGCAAAGATCCTAATTAGACAGCACTGAATGGCAGGTTGACCTGAGTTTTCGCCGTTTAGAATTACCCTGAAGACATTTTCATATGATGCGGTTATCGGAAATTCGTAAACGATAAAAAACTCAACAAATGATTTTATTTTGATTTTTTTATTTATTTATTTATTTATTTATTTATTTATTAGAAGACAAAACAAATAACTAATCAAAACATAGCACCGGTAGCACAAATCAGTAACAAACATAACAAAATAAACCACTTTAAGGGATACATTTGATAGTTTCCTCGCCATATTTTACAAGGGAGACAATTTTGTGACTTTCTGTCTTACTGCACACCGCATTCCTTTTGACAAGGGGACTGCTCTAGTAGGAAAGAATTTGCTCCAATGGAAGAAGATTATTTCCTTTCACGGCAGACCCTTTTCAGAAGGGAGGAAAACAATCTTGACAAAGTTATCTCCCCTAAAAGTCTATTTACTCCCCTTAAACAAAAAGAGCGTTTAACGCATATGGACCCATCAAGGGAAAAAGTTGGTTCTAACACAGGCTTATGGGGAATGGATAAACTTGGTAGATTTTCGCCGTAACTTTCCTTTTTCCCTGAAGCGGTTCAAAATAGAAGCAACAAATACAACTTCAGCTTGTAACATGCATGTCCTATCCGGAGCACGGAGCACTGATGTTCACAATAATGCACACAAAAAAAAAACACTTTTGGATAACAGTTCTACGCCATGGTTATACCGTATATACCCTAAATATTCGAACAGGCAGATCTGTGCAATCTGTGTAGACCCGTATAAGACGCCTTTTATCAATGTCTACACTTTTTGACACTCATCCTGGAATGTTTTAGATACAGCAATAGGTGGTAAAAATGTTATTCAAATTTTAGGACAAGTATGGTAAGAAGAAAAGGTGGCCGATTACATATGGTAAATACAATATTCGAACAGATAGGTCTAGCCAAACAGTGTATATCCGGATCAGACGCCGCAATATGCGGCGTCTGATCAGGATCTACACTGTTTCCACTCCTCCAAAAGTATTTTAGATACAGCGGCAGGTATGATAAGAAGAAAAGGGTGTCCGAATACCTGGATAAATACGATATAGTTGGAAAATTCAGCAATGGCTCGCTGATCAGGGTTTCCTATGCATGGTGCCGGTATGAACAAGGGATAGAGTAGAATCCTTTTCAAAAGGGAATAAAAAACATTTTGGCAGTGTTACCTCCCCTAAACCTTTATACAGTCCCTTTAAATAAATAAGAGAAAACGCCTATTTTGCAAACGAAAAAAAAATGCGAATGGATACAGTTCAAAGGGAGAGAACTTTAAGCCAAAAGTTTTGGGAAGATCACTCTAGCAGCAGGGAGATTAGGCGAGCTGAAAACAACTTGAGCCGAAACGTGAGAAAATGCACCTTCGGACATGTGCGGCCAACAAAGACTCAAATCAGCCTGCGCATCCGCGCAGTCTGATTACAGTCTTCGTTGTCCGCGTGATGAAACGATGCCTCCTTAGCTATCCAAAATGCACCCGGTGAAGATTCTGATTATGATTAGACTGTGCGAATGCACAGGCTGATCTGAATCTTCACTGGGCACACCTATCCGACGGTACGTTTACTGACGTCGCGGCGCATTTGATGTTAGGTATACCTATAGTTTATGAACCCTACGATTTATTTATGAAATAATTCCCTCTTCCAGAAAGCCACATTTAGCCCGACACTGACAGTATAATTTTTGCCACTCTATGGGCAATTTCAGCAATGACAAATGGAAAATATTTGTCTATTTTCTTTTTTTTTCCAGGAAACGGGCTCTCATTTGATGCAAATTGTTTCCTTAAGACACAATTTGCATGAAATATCAAAGTCTGCTTTCCTGGAAAAAGAAGAAAAATCAAAATGTCATCTGCAGAATTTTGAACCCAGATGCTTAGCGTTAAAGAATAAATATGGGGTCGAACAAGGAAGACCCATTACAACATAGCTCAAGAATAAGCGCTTTTTAAACCAAAAATATTACTATTTTTCTTATTTCTCCATAAAAACATATGTTGAGGGTACTCATTAGAAGCGCCTCGGCATATGTTGTCGGTACTCATTAGAAGCGCCTCGGCGAGGCGCTTCTAATGAGTACCCACAACATATGTTTTCGCGGAGAAATAAGAAAACAGTTTACTATACCCCTTATTATCTAGAACTATGAAGACTGATAGATAGGCAATATTGTTACCAGACCGCGCCTGTCCGGCAGAAGAAACACAAATTTCAACAAAAACAAATATTTGGCACATATAGTTTTTCAGTATCTATAACACTCCTAATAGTACACAGCCTCATAATTCTTCTGTTTTCTCCTCACTTCATTAGCTGTAACACGGTCGTAGAAGTTCAACAAACTTTCTAAATTTTCTCTATTCACGTTGGCTAGAAATTCACTCATAGACTCATCAACACAAACTCCGTTATCATAAATATCCTCATTCGACTTGGAAACTTGCTTGGCAAGAGAACACTCGTCATCACTTTGTCGACCGTCATATTTTCCTCTTTGTCGCGGTAAGGAACTATAGTCCGAATAGTCTGATCGACCACTTCCACAGCTTCGACTGCTACTTGAACTATTACTCCTCACTCTGGTGGCAGAGTTCTCAGGAACACGCTGATCAGCTGGTTTTCCTATAGGATCTTTTCTCACTGTAAGCGGTGCACGGTATGATTCACTTATATCACCATCTGACAATGTCTTGTACACAGAATGAAATTTCATATCTCTTAGTTCATCTGAATTTGACTTGATCACAACACGTTTGATCTTACTATCGCCACTGAAGTTCTTGATTTTGATTGCACTCTTTGGATGAACTATTTCTGACGTATCTGCCAGGCTGAATGGTCTCTGGTGACTTCTTCTGGCAGTTCTTGGTGATTTTGGGGTAGAGAACTTTGGCACTTGCATCTGCTGGCCCCATTTTTCCCATACCTGGAACACCTTCTGTTCGTTCAGTTTCAAGCGTCTCTCCTCCCCAGATGATTCAAATGATGACGAAGACAGATAACCCGACGAGTCAGTTTCAGGATGACCAATCAGCTTTCTAGCTGGCGTGGACTGACCAATAGGATGTTGGATGTCTGGCTGCTGTTCTACCTTCACGCCAGTAATACAGAATACACGTCCTTGCTGGCTGTTCGACTTCATCTCGACCTCATTCATCTGAAAGAACAAAGACAAAGACGTCATGAATACGTCGTGCATATCCTACATATCACTCTGGGTAAAATTTCAGCAGACGGCAAACAAATACTTCATTTATTTTTCCCCCAAATCAGGCTTTGATATTTCATGCAACTTGAATTTTAGACAATTTGCATGAAGTGACAAAACCTGCTTTCTGGGAAAAGTATGAAAAATATCCTCAATTTGTCGTCTGCAGAATTAGCCCATCTAAACTATAAAGTAAACTATAACCTGTTTAATTTAAGTGGACTGATACACTTTCAAGAGGAGACTATTCTGTCAAAATTATTTTTGTTCCCTTCTGAAAAGGGTCTACTCTGAAAGAAAAGGATTGGGAGCAAATCCTTTTCTTATAGAGCAGACCCCGTTTCAGAAGGGTTTTGATATACAGTTAAGTAAGCAGGAAGTCACGAAAATCGTTTCCATTGGCGAAAATGGTGAAATGTCTACTAATGTATCAAGTTACAGAACAATCCACATATCTAATACAGATGACCGATCAGACTCTGCACACAATGATTTGCAATTTCGCGGTTCACACGTCCGATTCTCGGCTGTGCGGTGGCCCGGATCATATTTATAAAGAGAGATTGTTGTATGCACTTAATGAAACAATGAAATTATTGTATATTCCGAATCAATTTATTTTGGATCAATAACTAAAAACAACAGAAGTACTGAGTTTACAGTTTTGTCTGATAAGCTTACATTTCAGAAATCAACCTTTATAGTGCTAATCACAACTGCAGCTGACAACATTGTTTATTTATTTTCTTATTTATTTTTTACTTTATTGTAATATTTATTTTGTTGTTGTTGTTGTTTATTTTTCTACACTTTCAATAAGTCTGTTTTACTTTCGTCTATCGAAAAACTACTTGATGACAGGCAAACAGTGTAGACCCTGATCGGACGACCATTTTTGTCTGATCTGGGTCTACATTGTTTGCTCAAGCCTGTCTGTCCCAATCCTAAGACTAAAAATTATTTCAATTCTTTAAAGGCCAAGCAAAATTATAGCAGATGACGGTCATTTTAGTATAATTTTTCAGAGAGAAAAAAGCTTTGACATTTCATGTGAAACATCTGCTAAGCAGAATATTCACAAGAAATGTCAAGTCTCATTTTCTCTGAAATATATTTTAAAATGTCGTATGCTGCAGGTATGATTGGCGCTTTAAGGACTAAAGTATTGCCCGCTGACATTTCTAAAGGGTTTCACTAGCATCAAAAAAGCATGTACGAACCTGTAACAGTACTTATCCAATGCATATTTTGAATATAAAAATTGATATCCACGTGAACTTTCCCGATTCCAAATCGCTCAGAAACTGAAATGCCACACGCGTTATTATCTGTTCCAATCAAATGTCAAAAGTCTAACTCAGTACTAAATACCGACTTTTTGACACATTTTCAACATATTAGTCGCTAAAAATGACTTAATATGACTTGTTACATGGTTAGCACGCACAGTTGAAAAGTTCTTTCCTTTTGTGCCGTCGTCTTTATCATGATAAACATTATTATAATGCTATCTTTGTTTTGTCTCCGCATTGTATAGTCTACACAGAGGGATATGAATCGAGCCGAAACGTCAGAAAACGTACCATAGCACATGAGCGCCCAGCGAAGATTCAGATCAGACTGCGCATTCGCGCAGTCTGATCAGAATCTTCACTGGGCGCATTTGTATAGCCAAGGATGCAAAGTTTTTCATGCGGACAACGAAGATTCTGACTGTGCGGATGCGCACGCTGATTTGAGTCTTCGTTGCGCGCACATGTAAGAAAGTACGTTTTCTCGCGTTGAGGCACATTTGTAGATTTTTGTTACCTCAACAATAGTTATGATGGCCTGAGTGAAGCGAAAATGGCCTTAGCATATGTTCGGACTGCCTATATCCAGATCAGCCTGCGTTGGAGTTTAGCTGTCTGCTTTCAAAATTATGAAGAATAACAGAATGCACTGGAGAATTTATCCGACCCTGACCAGGATTTGCAGATGCACAGACTGATCTGAATCTTCGCTGTTCGCATACGATATAAGGATTTTCTTTATGAAGGTCGATTGACAATACCATTGTTATTAACCCTTAGCATTTTGGGTAAATCATTCAGCAGGCGACATATTGAAATATGTTTTTTTCTAATCTTTCTCGGAAAACAGGATTTGATATTTCATGCAAATTGTCTCCAATGGAGACAATTTGCATGAAATGTCAAATCCTGTTTTCTGGAGAAAATAAGAAAACGTCATCAATTTGTCGTTTGCTGAATTAGCATTGAGAGTAGTAAAGGTTAATGCAAAACGCTTTAAAAGGACTAACACCGCTAATCAGGTGTTTTCAATAAGCATTAGCAATAATATTGACATTTATTATTTCTATAATTAGTGAAAATGACCAGGGAGAAGAAACAACAATATGGAGAATGTACTTCTTATTGTCATTAGATGTATTGATTACCACCACAAATATTTTTTTGTGAAAAATTCCAAGTCTTAACTGGGCTGTAAAATGTTTTAGTGAACAGATACTAACAAAGATTAGGGCCATCATTTGCATACTTTTGATTGTTGTGTATTTTAATATGTACTTAAAAATCATGTATACATGGTCTGCGACTTCTCCGATATAGGCAGGGTTGTACATGTGAGATGTGAGATGGCAATATAAAAATATCTATTTTTTTTTTTTTTTTTTTTTTTTTTTAACTCTTAAAGATACAATTTTGCTAGATCTGTCGACCCGAATACATAAAGTAAATTCTGTATTTCAATAAGCAACCCTGTTTATACGTATATTAAAGGAAAGCTTACTGCCTGGCCAATTAATTTATATCATATTAGCCATAAATAGATAATAACAGAGAAAAGTATGGTGCATATGATATTAACAAAAGTTTAGGTAACACGCTGTTTAGGTACCGAATGACAAACAAATAATGGTTTGCCTGCCATTACGAAAAAACACCTTTTCAAATATATTGAAAATTTTACATCCCAAAAAGGAAAATTTTCAGATAAAAAATTCTGATATTTTTCATATTTCTTTTCAAAACATAGATTGTGGGTACTTGTTAGAACCGCCTCAGCGAGGCGGTTCTAACGAGTACCCACAATCTATGTTTTTTAGCAAAATAAGAAAATAATGAATACCCCTGTAAACCCCAGTTTTACTATATAAAAGTGGGGTTTAAGGGGGTTAAAATTATATAGGCGTGTTTTCGTGATGGTGCGTGTAAGTGTATGAATACATAAAATGGATACAACTTGTTTGTAAGAATACCACCAGTAAGATTCGTGATATTTAAATATTGTGCTAACATATATATTCTTAAACTACAGTAAAAATTCAGATGAAAACAAAACTGAAAGAAAATATGAACTTTAAAGCGAAATGGATACTCTTCGTAAAACTTTTGGCCAAGGGAGACAACCTTTGAGATTTCTTGTTTATTGTGCTGCACGCCGAACACCTTCTGAAAAGGGGTCCACTCTAAAAGGAAAGAATTTGCTCCCAAGGGGAGCAAATTCTTTCCTTTTAGAGTTTACCTCTTTTCAGAAGGGAGGCAAAATCTTTTTCACAGAGTTGCTTTCCCAAAAAATTGTGTTCCGTTTCCCTTAACATGCTCAGCGCATGCTGGGTAAAAAAAAAAAAATCAACAGATAACATTTATAAATAGTTTTATTATTTTTTGCAGAAAATAGACTTTGATATTTCTGGTAAATTGTCTCCTTATGTAACAATTTGCATGAAATGTCAGGGCCAATTTTCAGGAAAAAATTATAAGAATAAAATCATATATTTTGATATCTGCTGAATTAGCCCAGAGAGTGGTACATTTTACGTATACATACATGTTCTATCATAATGTCCAGCAATAATCTCATCTCAGTAGCTTTAGAGCAATGTTTGTTCCAAAGAAGAAAGAAAATCCGAATTTGTTGTCAGTTTTAAACCTCAATATTAGGTTTATCTCTATGCTTCGATGATCACTGTATGGCGGTAATTTGTCCTAATTGTGAATAAAAGCACACCTATCCTAATTTAATGTATTTTAGTCATTTTTATTGATATAATCAGAGAACTTGTTAAGACAGAGTATTTGATGATAACTTTCTTCATTCTCCATGAACGCGTGTGTTGAGGGTACTCATTAGAAGCGCCTCGATGAGGCGTTTCTAATGAGTACCCACAACACACGCTTATCGAGGCGCTTCTGATGAATAGGCCTATCCACAACACACGCTTTCATGGAGAAATAAGAAAAAGATTCCAGAATTATTACTCCCTTAGCAAACCAGTCCTCTGTATAATTTATATATTACTGTACTTTAAATGTACATGATGGAAACCACTTGATTGCTCGTGTTGAAAGAGAGGTGTGAGTAATCTGATATGAACGAAAATTGTCGTTCCAGTTCAAAAGATTCATTTAAACAGACAATGGACTGGCTATCTATTAAAAAAATAATCACCAATTCACTGTCGTCAGTAAAACTGGACCAAACAAAAATAGGAAATGGGACACTAAGATATGACTTGCATTTAAATGTTTGGCGTTTTAAAAGACAACAAAGCATGATATTAACTTACTTCGATGTTACACAAACTTCGAAAAACGACAATTGAGTGACTTTTTCTCCATTTGCTGATAAATAGTTGCTCGACTCATTTCAGGTCGAATGAAATGCCAACTACTGTTTCGGGACATGTATCACTCAAATGTCACCATTGACAGCAAGCGAAAATTGGCAATATTTTCATATTTGTCACAGAAAATTAGACTTTACATTTCATTCCAATTTTGCATGAAATGTCTTTTTGTCTGTGAAAAATGAATATTTTAAATGTTATCGGCCATTATTTATGATTATAAGCAGGTTAAAGTTTTAACTTCGGAAATCTCTAATGTGCCTGCGCAAATTTAGGCGCCGCCCTTGTTTTCAGTCGGAGGTTTAATAAACAAAAACCTTATGATTTATTTCTGAAGTTGTAAACACAGCCAATGACTGAAATGCTTCATTTATTCAGATATCAGACAATCCTCTAATTCATCATTTTATAAATCAGGATTTGAAATTACATGAAAAAAACATATCATAGCATCTGTAACCATCTCGGTTTGACTGAAATGCTGTAAATGGTATTTAAAAACATGTAACATCATATTGATGTCATACTAAGTCATTTTTAGCAATATGCTACCTATGGGTACCAGATACCTTGGTAGGCTGCAACCAGAATTTTTACTAGGGAGACAACTTTTGCGTTTTCAAGTTAGCTTTCCTGGACACCAAGACTCTTCTTTAAATGGGTCTACTCTAAAAGGAGAGAATTTGCTCCCATGTGGAGCAAGTTCTTTCCTTTTAGAGAAGACTTCTTTTTTAAAGAGTGCAAAATCAATTTTAACAAAGTTGTCTCCCTGAAAATGTACCTGTTACCATTCTCATTATGAAAACATGCCTATTCAAATATACTGAAAATTTAACCACCAAAAAATGAAAATTTTCAGATACAAAAAATTCTGATATTTTTCATATTTCTGCTAAAAAATATACACTGTAGGTACACGTTAGAACCGCCTCATCGAGGCTGTTCTAACGAGTACCTACAGTGTATATTTTTTAGCAGAAACTAAAAAAAAATATGTATACCCCTGTAAACCCCAGTTTTACTGTATAAAAGTGGGGTTTAAGGGGGTCAAAAGTTTATAGGCGTGTTTTCGTGATGATATTTGGAGTCAAAAGTAAGAATAAATTTATACCTGAAATGAATCTGTGTATGGAGGCATAGTAGTCTAGTAGAAGAAAATAATGTTGTTTAGATCACTAATCGTTGAAGACTTTTTGCAGAAAAATACTGTTTCACAAACACTGTTGTTATGAAAGAGTAGATTGCCGAGCCCTCTTTATATCAA